>VUQH01023474.1:2095-38877 GCA_015106775.1 Etroplus canarensis
GTGGAAAATAGGAGCAGACAGGGGTGTGGTGCTCAACTGCTGTTGTTTTTCTCTCTCTGTGTGTGTGCGTGTGTGTGTGTGTGTGTGTGTGTGTGTGTGTGTGCGCGCGCCAGCTGACGCAAGGGCTGTGGTCAGAGCTTGGGATGAGTTTACTCAGCAGAGGATGGCAGTGCCTGATTGGACATTGGTTTAATGACATAATGAGATAAAGCCTTGACAGAAAGATGTCACTACACATTCATTTGCCTACAAATTGAATCATGGCTGCAGAAGCTCTGCCTCTTTAACCCACTCTACACTGCAGATTTTTGCTGGACATGAGGATTTCAGAGACTCTGTAATGTGACTTGTTTGGTAAAAAGGCTGCACAAACACATTTCTTCAGCAAAGAGTGAACTGAGATTTACTTACTTATTTCAGGTTTTTTTTTCTGTAATGAGCAATTTTTAGTGCCCTTAAATCGTTTATAGCCAAAGCCAATGTAAAATCAGCAGCATTGCAACAACATTAGTTGAACCAGTTTTGCTTTTGTTCATCAAAAGGTCAGAAACAACAAGAAAATGTACAGACCTCTTTGTAATAGGGTAACTACTGGGCTTTATGAATCACAGCCCAATTGTGCTTATATGCAACTTGAGCCAATGCTGAGCCAGGAAAAACTCTCTTTACATAGACTGTATGATGCACAGTAGCTACAGGCAGCAATAATAGATCCTGTGTCTATGAGGCCATCTAGTGGTTAATTTTACAAACAAACTGTACTGGACAAGCCTAATTGGGGTATTAATACCATTATGTAATATGTTCAGCTAATGCTTAAACTGAATGGCTGTTACACAGATACATGCGATGGCCTGTGTATTATTGTGTAAATAAATCTGACTTCCCTTCTCCAATATGCTTTGCATTTTTTATAAAATCATATCTTTTTTATTTCCTCTTAATTATTCTCACTGTTTTATCTGTTTGTTTTGTTGTTGCTGCTTACAGGAACAACGCTCATTGATCAACAGGACTAACAGCAAATAAGCCATAGTCAGCAAAAATGTCTTTCCATCTGATATCCCAGGCAAGACGTTAAAATGTCAACTTAAAAACAGAAAAATTAAGTATGTTTTTTTTAATCACATGCACAGAATTACAGGAATGCACATATATATAATATTAATCCACTGACAATTAATGCATCACTATAACTGTTTTTTGTGGGGGATTTTATCATCCTCCCCATTTAACCAAATTGAAATTATAATGCACAAGCCAACCCCTAATTATTGAATTCAGATGTTTCATTTAGCGTGTTTATAAAAATCAAACACCTAGCCACACAGTGTGCCTTTGTAAAAGAATGAGTCATTTTAAAGAGTGCAGTGAGTGAAGATGAACGTTATTGCAAAGCAGAAGTGTTTAGGAACCACAGCAACTCAGGCATGAAATGGCAGACCATGTAAAGTTGTAGAGTAGAATTACTGAGTACTGACGCGCATAGTGTATAAAAGTTACCAACGCTCTCCTGACGCCCCATAACTGTAGATTTCCGAACCTCCATCTCATTAACATCAGCACAAAAACTGTGCACCGGGAGCTTTATGGCATGGGGTTCAATGGCTGAGCAGCTGCAAGCAAGCCTTACATTATAAAGCATAATGCCAAGCATTGGCTGGAGTGGTGTAAAGTACTGGACCCCAAGCAGTGGAAACATGTTCTGTGGAGTGACAAATCACACTTCTCTACTGAGCAGTCTGATGGATGAGTCTGGGTTTGGTAAATGCCAGGAGGACATTAATTGCCTGACTGTACTGTACCGACTGTAAAGTTTGGTGGAGGAGGGATAATGCTATGGGGTTCTTTTTTTGAGGTTGGCCTGGGTCCCTTAGTGAAGGGAAATCTTAATATTTCAGATTACCAAGACATTTTAGACATTTATGCTTTCAAGTTCGTGGGAACAGTTTGGGGAGAGTAACTGCGCCCCAGTGCACAAAGCAAGGTCCACTAAGACGTGGTTGGATGAGTTTGGTGGCCTACACAGGGTCCTGACCTCAACCCCACTGATCTGAAATAAGGAGGAGGTGAGAATAATTCAAAGAGAACTGAAAAATTCAATCAGAGAGGCCAGGGACAATTACAGAAGGAAGTTGGAGCATAAACTCCAGCAGAACAATATGAGGGAGGTCCAGAGTGGCATGAAAACCATCACTGGGATGAGACAAAAGAGTGACAGGGGAAATGATGGCAGTGTGGACTGGGCCCACAATTTAAATCAATTCTTTAATAGATTTGACTCTACGGCAATTGCTCACACCTATAGACTTCCAGTCACTGCTTGTCTGCAAACATAAACTACCCTCTCCCTCCTCCAACCTTCTCCTTTTGGTCTCTCTGCCTCCCCCCCAACCCCCAGACTCATGGCACACTTCTCACCCTCTATACCAAAACCTCTTCCCATCCCCCACCTGTCACCTTCATCACCAATCAAGTACAGAGTGTGCCCATAAATATTAACCCCAGGAATTCTGCAGGCTCTGATGGTTTAAGCCCTAGGGTCCTCAAAGCTTGTGCCTCTCAGTTTTGTGAGATACCGCAACATTTAATAGTATCTTACTGTGTAAATAAAACATGTGCAATAATAACTGTGTAATAAATATACAATAACCATGCAACCAATATGCAGCCTCTGAAATTATGACCATAGTCACTCCTCCTGCGACTATTAAAACTGAACAAATGTCTTGACTCACTGTACATAGTTTGTCACATTTTTACCTTGTTAACTAAACAGTTATCTCTATTAATATTAGTTATGTATATGGAATAGTTTCCCCCTGGGATTAATAAAGTATTCTGATTCTGATCCTGAACATCTTTGGGATGAGCTAGAATGGAGACCCTCTTTTCCAATATCAGTATCTGGCCTCACAAATGCTCTTCTGAATGACTGGGCAAAAATTCCCTCATATACACTCCAAAATTTTGTAGAAAATTTTCCCAAAAGAATTGAAGCTGTTATACCTTCTATGAATTTAGCACGGGATATCATAAAAGCTTTTGTAGATGCAATGTGTAGTTTCCCCAATACTTTTGTCCATATAATCTATATACACTACTCACAAAAAGTTAAGGATATTTGGCTTTCAGGTGAAATTTCAGGATGCACCTAAAATGCACTATGACCTTTACAGGTGAATTTAATTTAACCTTCTCTACACTTTTGAATGCACATGTCCAACTGTTCAGTGTTTCAGTACTCTCTGCGTAACTTGCTGTTCTCTAACAAGGTGCTTAACGGTAAAATTCACATCTGGTGTTTGATCCATGAATTGGCCAATACATTTTCTGGTTCCATTAGAATTGGTATTTAAACAGTCTTCTTCATCATGCTGTTCACATTTTGACATCATGAGACCAAGACGACACTAACAATTGAGCAATAGTACCATTGTGAGGCTTCAAACAGGATGTTCTCAGAGGGAAGTGGCCACTGAGCTTAGAGTGTCACAGGGTGTCATCAGCAGGTTGCAAGAGAGATGCAGAAAGACTTTAAGAGTCACAGAAGTCAAGCTGTAATTGATGGTCAAGGTCACATGACAAATTATTGAGACACTGACATTTTTGTTGTGGTGTACCCACCACTGCTGTTGGCTTTTGTTTCAATAAATTGTTTGAGATGTGGAAATCACCATTGCATGCTTCTACTGAAATGCCCTACTTTCATGATATAATATCACTGAAACGTGAACTTTTTACATTATCGCAGTCTAAATCCGTCTCTGCATGCTGCCACTATCTGACTTCACCAAGAAAAGGAGATCACAGTATGTCAGAGATCACACCACTCAACACATTTAGTTCTCTTAGACAGATATAAGCACCTTCATTTGGTCAAGTTAAAGAAGGTCCATGCCATCCAATGGGATTATCAGTTGACTCAGAGAGCACTAGGATTGGTTGAAATGATGAAACGTTTTTCAGGCTGCACCTCCCACATGGGGTGACCAAAGGCTTAGTGTGAGCCTGATTAGTCTTGTAGCTGATGGGTACAAGATGTTAGTAAAGAGGAGCACAAAAACAAATGCATGGACATAGACATACTTCTGTGAGTATTTCTTGAATAGATTCTTAAATCTTTAAATTTTGCAACTTTTACATGTAGTGGTATCGCATACTAGTACCTGCTGAATTCAAAAAGCTTTACTGTGATCTTTAGATTTACTGCATTTTAGCAGCCATGTGGCATGTTTGCTGGTTGTGTGAATCCAGACCAAGGTGTTGTTCAGTGCAGTTTTGCTCACATGTTAAATAAACATAGTAAAAATGGTTGACTTCAACGTGCATTATTACGGCAATGAAATTTGTTGTGGTTGGTGCCAGCTCAATTTGCCATGTATACATATAAACGCAAACAAAGTAAGTCAAGATAAAAACAGAATTATATACTATAAAGTCTGAAGATAAATAGTAACAAAAAATAAAAACAGAACAGAACAGAATAAAATAACAGAATAGAAGAATAATGAAGAATATAGAAGTACTCCGAGTGCCAGTCCCAAGCCCGGGTAAATGGTGAGGGTTGCGTCAGGAAGGGCATCTGGCATAAAAACATTGCCAAATCAAATATGCGGATTCGTAAATGAGCCGCTGTAGCGACCCCTAATGGGAGCAGCTGAAAGAAGAAGAAGAAGAAGAAGATAGAAGTACAATAGAAGATAATAGACAGAAGATAATAGAGGAATAATGTTAGTGATAAATACAAAGTGATTAACTGTTGATTTAGTATTGTTTTAAAGTTTTAATCAATGGGGTTTTTTGTAATATTTCATTCTGATAGCTGGGATTTTTATTGCAACACACAAACTATTTTCCTATCCTAAATTTGTAATGCTTAATTTTCAAATTTGTCTTTTATTTATGCTTTATAATATTACTCTTTAATATTATTATCAAAATATACATGTATACAAACTGACAAAATGTACAGCATACATACAAAAAACCCCACAAAATGATTAAAATGTTAAAACCTAGCTGATGTTTTGTACTTTACACACTTTTGAGTATGGATTTAATGTTATTTTTAGAGCTCTACATAAATGTAAGGCTTAAATATTAACTTTAAAATGTCATTAATGTACACAGTTTGCACATGTAGTTCTGTGCATAGTGGATTCCAGTATGACTTAATACTCATAACTAACAGATTTATTTTGAATGTCATTCGTACGAAAAATACTCTTCCTAAACTTACACTAAAAAACAGAAATAATCTTTTCTACAGCCATTACAAATATGGGTCATGTTGTTAATAACACTGTAAAAGCGGGTCTTCTAAACTGGCTTTAGCAGATTACAGAGCCTGAGCAGATGCACTTGACAAAGCAGTGCAAGATCTGCCAGAGTTTTTTTTTAGCACATGGCCTACCTCAGACGCACCTGCTGCGCATATACTGCAAGTTTCAGGCTGACAACTCATACGTCCTATGACACCTGCATTCATTTGTAATGACCTGTTCAAGATGTCCAATACCTCTTGCTAATAACAACTGGCATAGGCTCCAGCTTCTTATCTACGTTAGATAAGAAATTAATAAAACAGATTTATTCATAATAAATCCTTCTTCTTTCGGCTGCTCCCGTTAGGGATCACCATAGCGGATCATGTATTATGAATCTGCATTTGGATGTGTTTAGATGTATTTGGATGATTTTATGCTGGATGCCCTTCCTAATGCAACCCTCCCCATTTACCTGGGCTTGGGACCAGCACTAGAACTACACTTGCGTGTGGCCCCTGTGGCCGGGTTATTTATTGATAATAAATATTAAACTTTATTTATATAGTACTTTGATTAACAAAGTTATAAAATGCTTCACAGAAAAAAACATTTTATGATATATTAAATATCAAATAAAACACTTTTAAAAAGTCAAAATAATAAAAAATAAAAATGAAATTAAAATTTTAAGATTTTCAATAATAAAATGTTTTAAGAAGAGATTTAAACGACAATAAATAAGTTGCTAGTCAGATCTAAATGGGCAGACTGTTTCACACTTTGGGAGCTCTGATGGCAAATGCCCGGTCACCTTTGCTTGCTAGCCGAGACTTCGTAATAACCAGCAGAGCCCTATTCACCAATCTGAGCAAACACCCAGGCAAAGTAGCAGGTAATAATGCTCTAGTCCTGGACATTTCTTAATGGTCGGACAACAGTTTTTACTTGAGCATCAAAACAAAGTTCACTGTCAAAAGCACTCCCAAATTATGAGCACACTGCTTGGAATTTGTAAAGAGAGTGAGTGTAGAGAAATACTTTTTTCAGATTATTGGTCCTAGAAAGAAAATAAGCTCTGAAAATTACATTAGCTGTATGGCAGATTTTCAATGGAGCTGAAGTTTTGATGATGGAGTGCTAGTTGAGATAGCCCAAATATACTTAAGGGCTGCACAGAAAAAATGTGTTATAATAAAGATTTTAGTATGCATTATATATGTTTTAGAATTTATTTTAGTAGTATAATGTATGTGTGCAGAGTATGGGGTTTTATGTTAGTAATTATGATTTGGTTTACAGTTTTTTACCATTAGCGTGGAGGCTGCTTATTTGTCAAGGTTAAGAAGGTTTGGTGGACTGTAACGGAAGAGAAATGCATCCTTAGTGTTGTTCTGTACTGCTATATTATATTGACAAGAATGTAAAGTAGTTCTTTATTTCCTTGTTATGGAGCGCCACATAAAATGTTACTGAGGGCTGCTATTTGCCTGCGAGTCACATGTTGGATATAGACACTTGGCAGTGAATTCATTGTAGGGAGTGACCATCTGTAGACGTCTCCTAAGCCCACAGGAGACAGACACAAAGCATCTTTGCCTGACTATGGCCTCCAGTGACTCAACCGGCTGGCCTTACTTGTGTATGTGTGCGCTTTGTGTGTGTGAGTCACACTGAAGTTTACCATCTGTTTGCAGGTATCAGTTCCAGAGAAGATGGTGGCCACTGTGCACACCTTGCTCACCTCAAGTAAACATGTTCAATCTGATGAGCAACTGCTGCAACTGGGTCTCCAAAATCCAGGAGCCAATCAGGTACATTACATTTTTAAATGAATGTATGACATTAGACTTAAAAATTATTTCCCAAACCCCAAACTTCCAACCTAACTTACTAAAATTAAAAGACTTCCAGCTCTCAGAGAGAAGAAATAATTTTTAGAGATTCTTATTCTGTCAAGAATAAGAATAAGAATAATCTGTTAATTGATTACTGCTAAAATCCTGCTCAAATATGTTAATGCATTTACTTGTCTGCAGGAAAGTGACCGTTCTTGTGGTTGGTCTTGACAAAGCAGGAAAAACAGCCTCCATCAGAGGCATGTTAAGAGGTAATGTAGAAATGATTTTACTTCAGATTCCTTAAATGTTTATTGCAGAAATAGAAGTAACCACCTGTGTTTTCATGCTTCAGTCCCCAATGGTGTGGAACTGGGACCCACCCATGGCTGTATAAGAAATGAGATGAGAGTGGAGAACTACTTGGTCACACTCTTGGATGTTGGAGGAGCAGCAGAGTCTCGTGGAGCCTGGAGGGAACTCTATGGAGAGGCCCACGGCATCATCTTTGTGGTGGACTCCAGTGACAGACAGAGGATAAAGGAGGTCAGGGAGGTTCTTGCGGACCTGCTGAAGCAGCCGAGGGTGGCTGGGAAACCTATACTGGTGTAATTATACTCTACTTTTTTATGTGAATTTTATGTGCAAACAGTGCTCTCTGGTGGCTAATACATAATAATACAAAAACATATAAACATTGTGATGCTTATCACTTGCTTTCAGGTTGGCCAACAAACAGGATAAAATGAACGCTTTGCTGGGTAGTGAATTGATTGAGATTTTGTCTTTAGAGAAGCTGGTCAACCAGAGCCGTTCTCTGTGCCATATTGTAAGTATTATTTCAAAATCCATCAACTAGTTAGATATTAATGTTAAAATATGGACAAAACAGCAGCACAGAATTGTAGAGGGACACCTTAGGCATGCAAATAAACTGATGTCTTTTGTTTCCACTCAGGAGCCTTGTTCAGCCTTAATGGACCTGCGACGCTGGTCAGACAGAAAGACTCTGAGAGGCCTTCGCTGGTTGCTGCGTGCTGTTTGTCTGGATTATCCAGAGCTGTGTACTCGTGTAGCTCAGGACAGCAAGAGGCCTCTGGAGCCAAGAGAGAGGGAGAAGAATGGAAAAGCAGAGAAAGCACAAAGAAAAACCAAAGCTGAACGGTAAGAGAGGCATTTCTATTCACAGAATTCATAACTCCGATATTGCACATAATAGCATCATTATTATTTTTGCATTTAATGTTTTGTCACCTCAGAATGAGATCCAGCAAGTCAGACTTTCATAAGGTTCATCGGCCCAAAGACAAGGAAAAAAAGCCCAGGAGTGAAGGAAAGCTGCAACCCATTCGGAACATGTTGCAAAAGGTCAGAAATGCATTATGCGTCCTTTTTTAAAACACTTTTAAAATCTAATTTGATCAGTGCTATAAGAGCCAAACAATTTTCTTCTTGCAAAATAGTAATAATAGTATTTATTGTGGACTGGCACCATGAAAATGGTATTAATCATATATATTTTTTATCATAGAGGTTTATTGCGGTGGTATTTCTAGATGTACAGTTGTGTAAAAACGAGGGGGAAAAAATGGAAAACTAAGTCCACCCTTATGGCTTCCATAGGAATTAAGAGATTAAGTAGAAACCAGGTGCTGCTAATCGTATGCACTTGATTATAAAATTAAGTGCTTTGGCAGTTTGATGTCTGAAGCATTTAACTGTGTCAACATACGGCCACAAACTTCCCAGGAGAGGGCGCCCCAGCAAATTTACCAAGGGTCAGACCATGTAGTGCTCAGAGAAATTGCAAAAAACCAAGAGCTACATCTCAGGCTCTACAGACCTCAGTACAATTAGAAAAAGACTGCACATGCATCTCTTGTTTGGAAGAGTTATCAGGAGGAAGTCTCTTCTCTTTAAAAAAACATGGCAGCACAGCTTAAGTTTGCAAAGTTGCATCTGAACACACCACAAGGCTTCTGGAACAATGTCCTTCGGCCAAATGAGACCAAAGTGGAGCTGTTTGGCCATAATGCACAGCAACAAACATTCGATGGAAACCAAACACAGCATATCAGAACAAATACCTCATACTAACTGTCAAGCACAGTGATAGAGAGGTGATGATTTGGGCTTGTTTTGCAGCCATAGGACCTGGGCACCTTGCAGTCATTGAGTCGACCATGAATTCCTCTGTATACCAAATTATTCAAGAGTCAGATATGAGGCCATATGTCTTACAGCTAAAGCTTGGCTGAAAATTGGTCATGCAACAGGACAATGGTCCCAAGCAAAGCAGCAAATCTACAAAGGGTGGATGAAAAAGTAAAGAATCAAGGTGTTGCAATGACCCAGTCAAAATCAAGATCTCGGCCTAACTGAAATACTGTGACAGGACCTTAAGAGAGCTGTGCATAAACGAATGCCTGAAAACCTCAATGAACTGAAGCAGTGTTGCACAGAAGAGTGGGCCAAAAATTCCTCCACAATAATGTCTTCAATTAAAGAAGACTAGCAAAAATGTACATTTGAGAAGCTGAAACTTAAAAATTTAACAAATTGGTTACCAAAACTTCGTAATTAACTTTATAACAGCTGACTAATCAATTTATAGCTGCAACTCTATCCCTTATCCATCTCCTACCCTAAACTCAGCCTGTACCTTAGCCTCTCTCTAACAGTAATGTCAGAAAATCCTATGAAGGTCATTTGGCTTCACAATAGCTAAAGAATCGGTGTATTAACTATGGCTGAATTATACTTAGGGGAGGCCCTGCTTCTGTGCTTGCTGGTTCACTGTCATTACTGAGTGGCAAGGTTAATAAAACTGAGCAATCATTAATTCCACCTGTGCTTTCTCCACTGTGATAAATCAAAATTTCCTGCAGTCGGTTTGTTTCCTTTGCAACCTCATTTTTATCTTGACCTTTTCATTATGGTGATGTTGTGATATATATTGAGCATCACGATAAATGAAAATCTGTTTTCAGGACACTACGCTGAAAAAGAAGCTTAAGACAAAGAAGAAAAAGAAACCGGTTAAGGTGAAGGAAGGTGAAAAACATGAAGAGCTAGCCAATGGACATGAAGAGGAAGAGGAAGGTGATGGCAATGAAGGAGAGCAAGAAAACTCTGGTCACAGAGACAAAGCCAGCAGTGCCCTTATCCCTCCAAAGAAAGGCAAACTTAAACGCAAAACAAAGGTTAAAGAAGAGACTGAGTCACCAGAGAATGACGAGAAGCCACTGAAAGGTATTATTAGATTAAGATAAAATTTTTTTAATTATTTAGTTGTTGAAAAAAATAAAATCTAATGGTGGTTTTTGTCTTATGTCTAGTTAAAGGAGAAAAAAGAAAGAAAAAGAGACTTGGGAAAGTGAAAAGAAAAAACAAGATCAACACAGAGGAGATGCCTGAAGCTTATTCTCAACCCGTGGACCTTTCTGCAACCTTTGGTGAGCCTCATCCACTTCTTCCATCCACCAGTCAAATAGAGTAATGGCACTTTGGACTCTGAAATAATGAAATCACAGCTTTAATGTCATAAGCTGAACCTGTCTCCTGATAGATCTTTACCGAAAAGCAATACTGGCTCTGAAGGAACGTCAGAATCCTGCCACCTGAGTGTGATGTTGAGGTCCACAGCAGCAGTATGCAACATATTGCATCACTTCACACACTTCTATGTCTATATCACTTTCCCTATTTTAGATCTTCAACCTGATCCCTGAACCTTTGGAGTGAACCTAAAGCTTCCAAAATGTAGTGAAGGGCAGGTCTGAAAAGTGTGTATTAATGGAAAAAAACACTATTAATTTCAACTTCTAAAAATACGACTTAAATAGAAACTTGTGTGCTTGGCCAAAATGTTAAGGAGGATTTTGTGCATATTAATGAATATAAGGAAAACTGGATTTTTGAATTGTTTCTTTCTTTTGGTAATTACTGTTTGAACATTTTCCTACAAAAAGCAGGGCACTGGAAAAAGTATTGTATATTGTTGAACTGATGATCAATTGTATAACAATTATATATGTTGTATAATAAATATTTGTCAATACATTTGTATAGAATGTATTATATCTACACATAACAGCAGTAGCAAAAACTGTTAAAAACACAAAGAATTTTTGCTGAAAGCTACTAGTTGCGTTATACTGGGCAGAGGTTGCATGCTCCTTCTTTGTTTCCTCCCACAGTCCAAAAAACAAGCATGTAAGATTATTTGTTGATTCTAAATGGCTGTGGGTTTAGCACTTAAGTGTGGTTAAAAGTGTTGTATCTGTACTTTTCTTTGTCTTTTAAGATTTGTGCATTTTCCTACTTTCTTCCTATATCTGGAGAACCAGTTTCACAGATTGCCTAACAGATTTGAAGATTAGTGCTGCAATTTCTGGCATGGTGCAGAGATTTGTGAGTTTCATCCATATTAACTGTACTACAACAAACTTCAGCAATGACAAAACTATTTAAATGCACAAAAGATGAAGATAATTATGTGGTTTGTTCAGTGATCATGAGCATTAGTTATGATGTAGCTTCTGGTGTCTTCATTGCTCATTAAAGAATTTATGATCTTTCTATCATATACAAATCTGATTTAAGGTTACATATATCTCACTGGTGAAGGTACTGTCCTGAAATGTATCATAGGATGACTACTGAAAATGCAAAAGTTTATTAAAGCAGAAAACTAATCAAATAGGATGAAATAAGCTGAAGAGCTCTTATGGCAATATGGATGACTTAGCTTAAGGAAATAAGGACATAGATGGCCTCCTTTTCTCCTCTCTTACATTATCTGTCTTCTCTGTCCGATATTTTAACATTTGTATCCTTGAGGGTATAAAAACTCCTTGAGATAAGAGTAAAGGAGGCCATCTCTGTCCACCTGGAACCACCATCATTGAAGACAGGTGATGACCTACGACACAAACTATCAGCCACCTAGAGTTTAATGCAGGTCTTGAGATCTCTTCCCAGGTGATTCAGTCCCAGCTCACACCTTGACTCATGTGACCTTAATGACGCACATGATGCAGGAGGGAAACAGCCCATAAATACTTCATACCTTGGCTCATGTGACCTTAACAACTTACATGATGACATAGTGGGTCAGTGACTCTTGGGGTCACCTACAAGATGACAACTCCACCAGAAGTTATCCCTGGGACTCCCCATCAGCCTTTAGAACTGAAGAAAAAGGGCAGGTCTTTGAGAACTTAAAAAAAGAAGTCCAGTTGCCTTCAAATCCAGCCTTAAGGCTACCATGACTTGAATGATTGAGAACTTACACAGGCTTCCCGAACATTTGCAAAAGGGTCCTTCTCCTTTGCAGGCACCAAAAGTAAGCATCACATAGTTTAACTATATACAATGGGAAATGTTAAATGTAACCCACAAACAAGCACCTTTTTCCCCACATGTCAGAGGGCACAGCCAACTTCTCTCTGAGCCATGTTTTACAGTGCACTGCTTCTCCACCACTATCACCTATCTCAAAGCTGCAGGCCTCCTCTCGCGGGACTAGTAGCATTTGCATCCATGTCTGCCTGGGGAGGCAGGAGTGTAGCACTTTCACAGCTGTTTACAATTCAAACTTTTACCAAATGGTAAGTGTAGTTTTCTCCTAAAGATTGTCTATGCTTTCTCCTCTTTTAATGCAAGACTGACAGTTGACGTGATTGAATTGCCTAAGTCACAAAACACTCAAACAAGTTTATAATCACACTACATTTTCAAAATATGTTTAATCCAATGATTGAAAACAATAGTACTGTACGTGCTGAAATTTTGAGGCCAAAGGTCCCCATTGGCCCCAGGGCTTTGGGCATGTGTTCATGCGGTGATCTGTCCACGCTTAACTAGATGCATTTGCTGTCTGTGAGCAAGTAGGCATAAAGAATTGAATTTCACCTAATGTTTGCCTATAAGAGTTAGAAGCTGATTACTGTAGTTGGTAAATTGGTGTACTGCTGCTGACAGGTGTGCCATATTATTTATAAGTGAGGTGATGATTAACCAAAGCACATATGGACAAAATACAGCCTGAGGGGCCAATATGGAAAACACCATAGGAAAAAAAACAGTAAAAAGCAGCATTATGTTAATGAATCTCAAGGCACTGTCAGTCTCAAGGAATGACTGAAATGAGTTCATCCCACTGTTCTTTTAACTTGATAACAACAGTGGGTATTCTGCTTCTATGTGCTGTGAGTGTCTCAAATAACTAATTTCATGTATCAGACAAACTAATGTTTAATATATAGGAAATATAAGCCACACACATTCACCACTCAGTGTGTACTATAGTTTTTAAAGTCTGAGTTAGTTACACAAGTAAACACGTTACACAAGTAATAACATAGTAGAAAATAATTTTAAAAGTATTGCAATGTGTTTCATCACAATAATTTCCCAATTCTGCATCTGTAAAATAGTGCAGATAATTTTAAATCAAACAGTCAAGATGTGATTGAAGATCAGACATTAATCTTTAAAAAAGTAACAAAAATTTTACATCATTTGCTGAGAAATTACAGCCATTTTATACACTTACTGGAGACTTCAGTAGATATATATGTTCAAGTTCAAGTTAACACAAATATCTGATCAACCAATCACATAGCAGCAACTCAGTGCATTTAGGCATGTTGACGAGGACAAGATGAATCCAGCCACAGGGGCCCACAAGCAAGTGTACTCCTAGTGCTGGTCCCACACTGGGGTAAATGGGGAGGGTTGTGTGGTCTGCTGACTTGACTTGAAGTTCAAACCGAGCATCAGAATGGGGATGGAAGCTGACTTAAGCTATTTTGAATGTGGCATGGCTGTTGGTGCCAGACAGGCTGGTCTGAGCATTTCAGAAACTACTAAACTACTGAGATTTTACCACACAACCATCTTTAGGTTTTACAGAGAATGGTTTAAAAAAGAGAAATTATCCAATGAACGGCAGTTCTCTGGGAGAAAATGCCAGAGGTCTGAGGGGAATGGCCAGACTGTTTCAAGTCGACAGGGGGACAACAGTACTTCAGATAACTACTTGTTACAACCAAGGTATGAAGAGGAGCATCTCTGAAGGAACAACACATTGAACCTTGAGTCAGATGGGCTGCAGCAGCAGAAGACCTCACAGGATGCCACTCCTGTCACCTAAGAACAAGAAACTGAGTCTACAGTTCACACACCAAAATTGGACAATAGAAGATTGGAAAAACGTTGCCTGGTCTAAAGAATCTCAATCATCCTGCTTTGAATTAACAGTTCATGCTGGTGGTAGTCATATAATGGTATGGGGGTATTCTCCT
The DNA here is from genome assembly GCA_015106775.1 of Etroplus canarensis. Taxonomy (NCBI): domain Eukaryota; kingdom Metazoa; phylum Chordata; class Actinopteri; order Cichliformes; family Cichlidae; genus Etroplus; species Etroplus canarensis. The sequence goes on from VUQH01023474.1 coordinate 16,511, forward strand.
GGCACAGTTTGGGGCCCTTTGTACACACTGAGGATCATTTAAATGTCACAGCCTACCTGAGTATTGTTGCTGATCATGTCCATCCTTTTATGACCACAGTAAGTGTGCCCATCTTCTGATGGCTGCTTCCAGCAGTATAACACACCATGTCACAAAGCTCAAATGCACGGCTTACAGTTGATGTGAAAGTTCAGTCTGGTTTTCTTGAACATGACAAGAATACTTAGATACTTGCATGTATACACTACTTCTTTAGTCTTAATAATTACTCAAAGTGTTTTGGACCACAAATGACACTTTAACCATACATTTATACAGCACTTTATTCTATGCACTTCAAGTGCTACATGCTTGTCTTTAGACTGTGAAAGGAAGCCAGAGTACCAGGGGAAACCCATGCAGGTCCAGGGAAAACATGCAAACACCCTTTGTTCAAACACACCAGGGTTTAAACAAAAGCACCCTTCTGCTGTGAGGTGATAGTACTAACCACAGCAAAACTTACAGACTGTAGGCTAATTTCATATACAATTTCTACAGATTTATAAAGTATTCTGATTCTGCTGTCTTACTTTCAACATAACAAATATTGAAAGTGAGATGTTTTACTATTTCCTGAAAAATAATAGCTTATTTTGAATTTGATGGCAGCAACAAGTCTCAAAAACTTGGGACAACGGCAACAAAAAGCTGGAAAATAAGTGATACTAAAAAGAAACAGCTGGAGGAACATGTTGCAACTAATGAAGTTAACTAGAAACAGGCCAGTGATGTGATTGAGTATAAAAGAGCACCTGAGAGAGGCAGTCTCTCATAAGCAAAATGGACAGAGGTTCAGCAATCTGCAAGAATCTACAGCTACAAATAGCAGAACAATTTTAAAATAATTTTCCTCAATGCAGGTTAAAGTTCTATCATGCACAGAAGAAGCCATATATGAACATGATCCAGAAATCCAGAAAATCTTCTCTGGGTCAAAGCTAATTTAACCCTTTTATGCATGGTAGTCACTACAGTGGACAGCTATTTAAAAAGCCATTTTTATTAATATGCATGTGTTTTGTTGTTATAGTGGCACATCAGTGGCAAAAAAATCTTGACTTAAGAGAGCATAATTTATGCATGAAAGGGTTAATATGGACTGAGGCAAAGTGGAAAACTGTTCTGTGGTCAGACAAATCGAAATTTGAAATTATTTTTGGAAATCATAGATGTTGTGTCCTCTGCACTAAAGAGGAGAGGGACCATCCAGCTTGCTATCAGCATTCAATCCAAAAGCTTGCATCTTTGATGGTGGTGCATTAGTTGCATTAGTGCCTATGGTACTGGCAACTTGCACACCAGGAAAGGCATCATGAATGCTGAAACATATATACAGGTTTTGGACCAACATATGCTCCCCTCCAGACTATATCTTTTACAGGGAAGTCCTCACATATTTCAGCAAGACAGTAACAAGCTGCATACAGCTGCCACAATCGCAACAGCATGGCTTCATTGTAGAACTAGTCTACCTGCAGTCCACACCTTTCACCAACTGAAAACATTTGGCATATCATGAAACATCAAATATGACAAAGGCTGGTTTCCTTAGTTCCCAAACATTTAAAGACTGTTGTTAAAGGAAGAGAGGATGCTACACAGTGGGAAACATGGCTCTGTCCCAACTTTTTTGAGACATGCTGCTGCCATCAAATTCAAGATGAGCTACTAATTATCATTAAATAGTAAAGTCTCACTTTTAACATTTGATATGTTTTATATGTTCCTTTGTGAATAAAATAATTATTTAGGAGAGTTGTAAATCAATGCATTGAGTTTTTATTTAGGCTTTTAAATGCATGGAGTATTAACATAATTCACAAATAAGTTTTAATTAAATTGCCAGAAGTTTTAAAGAGAGTTTTCTACAGCTGGTGGGGGTGAGCTCCCTGCAGCTTCCTTCTCACTTTTGCTATGCATTATGCCAACTTTGGATGACCTTATTAAATTATATATTTGTGAATACTTGTGATTTTAGCACAGAATCACTATATCATCATAAGCACCTGGTGTGGACACACTTCCTCTACATGTACCATTCCCTGTGTACAGACAGCTGTCTATGCTTGGGGAGTGAAGGACCTGGTTCATTTTTTGGTGAATTTGCAATTTTTTTTGCCAATTTGTAATTTTTCTTCTTGCAAATCTGCCCATTTTTCTCATAGATTTGCTGGGTTTTTTCTCATAAATTTGCCACTTTTTCTCATAAATTTGCCACTTTTCTCATTAATTCATCACTTTTTTCCTCATAAATTTGAATTTGTGATTTTTTTCTCATAAACTTGACATTTTTTTTCTCGTAAATTTGCTTCTTTCTCTGTAAATGTGCAACTTTTTTCTTAATTTTCCAATTTTTCTCATAAATTTTTGAGGGTTCTTTTTTGGCAAATTTGTCACTTGTTCTGTAAATTTACGACTTTAAACTGGAAAGTAGTAAATTTTTTCTCACTCATGTACCCCTCCGCCCCATCCGTTAATTGATTTATTTATTCATTAATATTCAGTGGCCCAATAGGCCGTCGTACTTACTTATCCTGCCGCCGAGTTAAAGGGTGACGTCGCTGGGGTTGACCGCTGACTGTACAGGAGAGTTTTGTGCAGCTGTTGGGGTTGACAGTGAGCTCCCTGCAGCTCCCTCCTCCTGCGGCTGGATGCGGAGCAGGCAGGGACCCGCGTCGCCATTTTTGTGGTAGACACAGAAGCCCATCCCCCTGGTTTATCTTCACCGGGAAACTGTCGGACTTTCATTCAGCTCGGTGGGAAGCTCCCGGCCGCGTGCACGGTGGCGAAAGATGGCCTCACCAAGGACGATAACCATTGTGGCCCTTTCTTTTGCTCTGGGGTTATTTTTTGTGTTTATGGGGACCATTAAGCTCACCCCGAGACTAAGCAAAGATGCATACGATGAAATGGTGAGTGGCGTTGAATATTATACCCATGAAGTGTCCGCATCTCTGGGGGGCAAAGCCCATTGTTCTGCGTTGGCTACCCACTCGAATAATGTGTGGGGAAGCTGACCTATATAGTAAAAGATATAGAAAAAGAATCCTTTCCATGCTGACTTGCTCTTGAAATGTGCCTGTGATGCATGGTTTTCCCAGTGGAGATTCCTGTAAGGTTATATAAATGTTTGGAGCCGCTGTATTCCTTGTAATAACACAGTTAGCACGCATGCTAGGCTACCATATTTTAAAATAAATTTGAATACACATTAGTATTTATACAGGTGATATCATTTAAACAGATAGGCTACATTTAGAATTCCAAAATGTATCTACTATTAGCAGACCAGGGATGAATAATGAATGAAGGGATATTTTTTTCTTAAACAGGCAGTAATTCAGCTTAAACGTGCTAATGTAAAGATAGGCTGCTATTTGGATCCCATTAAAGGTGTTGTAGCTGCTGAGCTTTATTTAATATGAAGAGCAACTTAGAAGCTGGATCGCAATGGCGGCGCATTCGAGCAATTTCTGTGAGGTGCACCTGCGGGTGCTGATGATGGAATATCCCGTGGAAGATCATAGATGGCATGCCTATAAGTTTAATTGCTACAGATCCAAACGATTAAGCTCACTGACTTATAATAACTGCATGAGTTTACAGGATCTTAAGCCAGGAAGCGATATGCTGGAGCTTAATTGTGCAGCCACAGTGATGTATCTGCTGACTTGAGTATGGTGACTTCACACGGTCCTGAAATGGCCTCACTTTAAGACGCCAGTAGCAGTTTGTAGGCCACAGTTACATGTTATAGATATTTATAAAGCTCTTTGCATTTTTTTCTAGAAAAGGGCATACAAGAGCTATGCCAAAGCATTGCCAGGCCTGAAGAAGGTTGGGATCAGCTCAGTCCTGCTACGTAAGATCATTGGCTCCCTGGAAGTGGGCTGTGGTGTGGTGCTCACCCTTGTGCCGGGCAGGCCGAAGGATGTGGCCAACTTCTTGCTGCTGCTTGTCATGCTGGCAGTCCTGTTCTTTCACCAGCTAGTAGGAGACCCCCTGAAACGATACGCCCACGCTCTAGTCTTTGGTATTCTGCTCACCTGTCGACTGCTTATTGCCCGCCAGAGTGATGACCGGCCGGAGAGGGAGGACAGCAGAGAGGAACAGCACATCAACGATCAGGAAAAGAACAAAGTCAAGCAGTCTTAAGATCCGCTTTTACTTTTGTCAAGTCCACAGCAAAGGGAACCTGGTGCGCTTCTATGGATTGTAGTAATTCAAATTTTGAAGGAAACATTCACTCCTAGTAATAATACTCCACACACACACACACACACACACACACACACACACACACACATATCCTTTGTTCCATCCAGCTGGTTGACTGATGACTCTCACCTTCTCCTCTGCACTGTTACTGTGAAACTGAGAACTCCTGACCCATACATCCTCTACATAACCGTGGACAATCCTATCTTTGAAACTCTGATAAGCTCAGCTCATTGTCACACTTATACATCCGGTTTCCCCATTTATTTCAGTCGTACACTGTGTTCATTGTTTTACCCAGTGTTGAATTTGCTTTCTGTTTTGCGTTAATTTGAGAATGCTGTTTTTCATGAAAGTGTCTTTGTAGCTTGTTTTTCTAATTTGTTTTTATACTGTAGGTAGAAGAGAATAATAATAAATTTCAAGCATGTTTAATTTGACCAAGACTATGGAACATAAACCAAAATAAGCACTGATGAGGGAATTTTGAACTAAGTATTACATATCTATGTCTGATTATGATGCAGGGCTACCAGAAGGGTATTTCAGAAAGAAAAAACCTATAAATCCCTCTTTCATTTTTCATCTCAGTAGTTTTTGCAGATGTACGCATGACAGCATTTCAAAGTAAAATAAGCTGAATGTCCTCCTTTCAGGTCAGTTATCACAGTGAAGTTGTTTATCTGGAAATGACAGCAGTCGCTGCCTCACGTGTCGGCTGCTGGCTTGTACTGCAGAACATAACCAAATCAAAGAAGTATTTTCTTGTTAAAATGGAATTTTACCATTTCTAATTCACAGTTGAAGTCTTAAACCTAAATTCTTATTATGGGTTTGTTTTCTTCTCTAAAGATATGAAAAGGATTCCTACTGCAGTTGAAAATGCTGTCAATTTTGAGACTCACAATATTTCTGTAAATGATATACTTAAAATAAAGAATTGGAGCTGAGCCTGCCTAGATCTTGCTTGTTTTATTAGCAGTCATGTATTTAGTTCAGTCAGAGTTGAACAAAAATACCTTAGATTTGAATCACAGGATGCAGTGATGGTTTTCTGTGTTGTAGTTTTGTTATATAACTTCAGCCAGATCCTGTCAAAGTGATTCTTTCACATTACCACATAAGCTATGTACTACCCAGCAAAAGATTGCTTGCCACTGTTCTTTAAAGGCTTTGTAGCTCATTTTATTTTGTGCATTACACATTGATCAGTTTGTAAACAAACACTGTTCAACTCAAGCTGAGACTGAACTAGTTTTTAATACAAAAAAAGATCATGTTATGAATTATTATAGGATGAAATCACTGAAGTAAGGTGATTGAATTTTTTTATTTGTTAATGTAAATTTTCTCCTAAGATGATTCCCGATAGTCTGAATGCGAAGCTGTATGCCCCCAATCCTGACATCACTTGGGCAGAAAACAAACAGGCCCACTGCATATCACTAGAGCTGATGGTTCTTTCTCTTAAGTCGCGCCTCCTCCCAATAGGTTGTCTGTCACAGTTTGCTTGAAAATAACGAGGCAGAAGCGAGCCTTTAAAATCACATATTTTGCGTTCCCCAGGTCTGATTTGCAGAACAGCTCTATCAACATGAAAACAAATACACTCCTGGTCCCTTTATTAGATATACCTGTTCAACTGTGCATTAATGCAAATATCTAATCAGTCAGTCACAGTGCAGTGACTCAATGCATTTAGGCATGTCGACACGGTCAAGATGACCTGCTACAGTTCAAACCGAGCATCAGTGTGGACAAGAAAGATGATTTAAGTGACTTTGACTGTGACATGTTTGTTGGTGCCAGATGGGCTGGTCTGAGTATTTCAGAAACTGCTGGTTTGCTGGGAGTTTACCACACAATTACCTCTAGAGTTCACAAAGAATAACCCTGAAAAAGAGGAAATAACCAGCGAGCTGCGGTTCTCAGGATGAAAACATCAGAGGTCTGAGGAGAATTTCCAGACTGCTTCAAGCTGGTAGGGGAGCAACAGTAACTCAAATAACCACTTGTTAAACCAAGGTACGAAGACGAGCATCTCTGAAGGAACAACATATTGGACCTTGAAGCAATGGGACTACAGCAGCAGAAGACAACACTAGGTGCCACTCCTGTTAGCTGACAACAGGAAACTGAGGCTACAATTCACACAGGTCCATCAAAACTGATCAATAGAAGTGTATCTGACAAATCTGAAGGAAGTGCATGATGTTATCATGTCAAAAGGAAGCAAAATCTCTGAGGAGTATTTCCAGCATCTTGCTGAGTCTATGCCATGAAGAATTAAGGCAGTGCTGAAGGCAAAAGTGGGTCCAACCTAGTACCAACAAGGTGTTCCTAATCCCAAGATTTCTGCTCACTGAAAAAATCAAGGTAAAAGGAATATTATTTGCTCTGTTTTGAGCACTGAAAACTAAGTAAAATTTTAAAAACAAATCTACTGTATTCTAACACCTGCTGAGTTTTTAAATTACATTTTCCTTTCTGATCATAATGTAAACAATCCATGGGAAATTTCATGCAATACTCTGTTTTTGGTCATGGTTAGAGTTCCACAGGTAGATGGCTGAGAGGATGGCACCTTAGATCGTTTGCCCTGTGTATTCTTGCACATGAACAGACTGTTAAAACTTTTATCTTATAATTTCAAGGTTTAAATGAAATGTAAAAGGAAAATAGGCACCCAGTCACAAACGTGAAAGAAACTGGTTGTCACTTTGATAACTGTTGCTCAGACTCACTCTCCTGTCCACTTATAGGCATATTTATTTACATATCAATCCAAATCAATCTATATCAGTATGTAGTTTTGGCTCCTCCCTTGTATTCTCTTCAAGGGATCGCCACAGCGGATTAATCCACATTGATAATTTGGCAGATTTTTTACACTTCTGCTTCTTCTTGACTCAACCCTCCATGGTGAAAGGGGCTTGTGTCCACACCTGGAATCCATATAAACTGTATAATTTTATGAAAAAGAGGGTTTAATTTATGCCAGATAGAAATAACCTGTTAGGTTTTGTTGCTGAGTTGTTGGATGGTACTATCTCCTTTCATTTTTAAATTACACTTTAAATGGGTTAAGAAAGAAAGTATTAAAGCACCACAACTTATCAAGCTCTTTCTTGGGTGCCACTTTGATATTTTGGGCTATTTCGCTCAGTTAGGAACCTTCAAAAAGGTAAAAAAATATATATAAATAAAATGGAACCTCTTTCAATTGCCTATAGATGACAGTTAAAAAAAAATCCATTCTACAGCTGATGTGAGGCTTGTTCTGTAGAATATCTCTGCCAGTTTGGGAAAAGACTGGAAAAAATGTGACTTATGGAAATTATTTTTAACCTTTTCATAAAATCCAATATGCCTGTTCCATCAGTTAGGTTGGCATGACAAATAGACACATATCAGCACTGAGACCTCCCATGTTAAACGCAACAATTATTTTCTGAGGCAGTAGACTGGAGCCTATTCCAGCAGACTCCAGAGTCCCTTAACACAAGAAATCACATCATGAGATAAGATTAAACCCTCAACAACACTGCCCCCCTGGTTGGAGGTAAGAGCATCTTAATAGAATGCAAACTGGGCATGGAGTGTAAAACACAGCGAAGACTCCATCAAGCTGAGCTTTAAGAAATGTAGTGTTCATAAATGTTGGTGTTGGCCTATAAGGGAGCATATTGCATTTTAAAAATGTTTCATTGTCTCTTGTGATATGTAACTTTTCCCCATTCTTGCTTCTACCTTTTTGCATAGCTCTCTCTCTCTCTCTCTCTCTCTCTCTCTCTCTCTTGTTTCCAGTACTAAACGATAAAAAATGCCAGTTTACTTTCAAGATCAGCTAAGACACATACCACTGTCAAGCTTAAGAGAGCTCAGTGGAAGCATTCATTCATTCAGGCTGGATAGGCTGGAGCCTATCCCAGCTGTCACGAGGCAAAAGGTGGGGTACACCCTGGACAGGTCGCTAGTCTGTCGCAGAGCCAACACAGAAAGACCATTGAGGATCACTTTCACCAATCAACCTAACCCCTTTGCATGTCTTTGGACTGTGGGAGGAAGTCAGAGCAACCAGAGAGAACCCATGTGAGCACAGGGAGAACATGCAAACTTCACACAGAAGGGCCTAAGGCAGCTGGCTGTTGGACTTGAACCTGGACCCTCTTGCTGTGAGGTACCAGTGCTAGCCACCATGCTGCCTTCAACAGAACTGAATTTAGTTAGGGTAGTGAGGTAGTGGTATTGGTTTCAATGGAAACAACTTTTTAAAAAAAAAAAAAAGCTCAAAATTTTTGTCATTTTAAACCAATCTTTGTTTTACAAAACATTTACAGATACTTCAGTGGATAGAATTGCAGATCACCTGATCATGGTTTTAGATCAGAATAAACTCAATAACTCATTACAAAATTTTGATGCTTAAAATTCTGTCTAATCCAAGTAACTTCTAAAGGTTTGCTCCCATTTTTTACGTTAGAAATTCATTCATTCATTCATCATCTTCCGCTTATCCAGGGGGGTGCTGGAGCCCATCCCAGCTGCCATCGGGCATAGGGTGGGGTACACCCTGCACCCTGGACAGTCTGTCACAGAGCATACACAGAGAGACAAACAACCATTCACACCTATGGTCAGTTTAGAATTTTGCATGTCTTTGGACTGTGGGAGGAAGCCGGAGGACCCAGAGAAGCCCACGCAAACATGCAAACACTCCACACAGAAGGGCCTAAGGTAGCCAGCTGTTGGAGTTGAACCTAGACTCTCTTGCTGTGAGGCAACAGTGCTAACTACTGTGCAACCCTGTATGTTAGAAATATTAAAGTTTAAACTCAGTTTAGCTTTTCTTTGCCTGCAGAAACACAGACTATATTGTACTAGTTAGGATATACTAAATGTACCTCATCCCTTGCATTCGCCTCAAGGGGTTGCCACATTGGTAATTTGGCAGAGGTTTTACACTGGATGCCCTTCCTGACACAACCCTCCATGGTGGGAGGGGCTTGTGTCCCCACCTGTAATTGAACCAGGGACCTTTTGCTTGTAAAGTAAATGTGTAAGCCACTACACGAATGCACTACAAAGGAAAGAAAAATATAGGCTCAGCATCCTTAGAAGATCTAAAGAGAGCACGGAGTTGCTGCCTGGCCACAGTGAAAGTGGTCAGTCATCGTTCACTGCAAGCATACACACACACACACACACACACATACACACACAGGTCTACTCTTTGTGTGTCAATGTTACAAGTTCATGTTGATGTTTCATCACTGCTACAACGTTAATGTTATAACAATCTAACTGCTGACAAATGTTAAGTTCAAGCCACACATAGACATTCTGTACATATACACAAAAGCCCATTTACACATGCATTATTTCTGTAGCAAACACAGAAAGAACACAGTTTAGTCTTTACTTTAAATGTTTAGCTAACATGTTGAACAGTAGGACAAAAACATATAGTTTTATCCAAAAGTATGTTTTTGCCTTTGGTGAATTGATGGTATTGATAATGTTCAAAATTATCTTAAGACTGTTTGGTTTTGTGTCCTTTTTTATTTACTCCTACTTCTGGGCATATTATGCCATAGGACTAGCTTTATTTGACAGGTCATTATTCAAAAAACGTGATAATAAGATAATGTGTTTTAATTTCAGTAGGTACACAACATCCTAGTGTTTGAACGGTAACTTATTTGAAACACTCACTTTGCAGTAAAATCATCAAATGTAAATAGGGGCTTATGTTACCTCCTACATGGTTATAACGTAATCCTATTTCCCACTCATCAAAGCATACACCACGCTCCTAAATGATTTTCATACAGTGTTGTATGAATAAACTTGTCATGACATTGAAGTGTGTAGGGGAGGAGAACAGAACACTCAGGCAGCCAGAGTGAAACTGAAGATGAGCTTTTTTTTGGCTGAATTTCCAAAAAGAGCTAAGTCCAAGAAACAGACACACAGCGGAGCACCACAGGGAGCACAGACAAACATTCTGACAAGGACGAACCAGGAGACAGGTCTATTTATATACACTAGGCTGATTAGAAAAGTGGAGAAATCAGGCTAATGAGACACAGGTGCAAGCAATCACACACAGGTGAAGACAATCAGAAAAATCAGGGAGCAACACACAGGAAGCGAAACTAACACAGGACACACAAAAAAACTCAAATGTAAAAACAAAAAATAATCAAATGAAAAATCCTGAAGGCAGAGAGAAGAGACTCACATTAAGATGAAGACAGAGACAAAGAAATACTGGTGGATAAAGATAAGATGAGACAGAGGAAGGAGCAATTAGGGAAACACTGAGGGAGCTAAACTAACAAGATGTAACAAGCTTAAACAGAAAATAAAGCTAAATAAAGATTAAGACAAGACAACATGTAACAGTAAAGACAAATACAGTCTTGACTGTGAGTACAATTTGGGTGAAGGACAACTAGGTAACCATTGTGTGGAAGTGTTGTTAAAATCTGACCAATACTCTAGGAGGAACAGCAATTTTTTGTGAATTGTGGACAGACGGATGACAGATGCCTTGCCATGGCATTAGCTCGTCAGTCCTTTGGCCAGATGAGCTAAATATGTCGTAGATCATTACCTTGAATATGCTGTAACATATTTTCTGGCTCTGGTTGGTTTGTCAGATAAACACATGCGTTTACCTCACTATTAAAAGTGGATTTTAAACATATTAGTTATCCTTTCCAGTAGGACCCTTATAATTTGGCGACTGTTCTCAAAATGAAGTGCAAGCAGTTATGTCATCTTTTCCAACCGGGATATGTTCAGTGGTAATGACAGATCTGTTATCTCTGTTGGCCATTAGCCTTTGTGTGTGAAGTCATTAGAGGATGTAATTAAGTCCTATTGTTCTAGAGATGGGTCATTAGCAAACGAGTCTAAGACGTATGGTGCATGAACTTCATTACCCTGCTCATGATGGTTACTTACAAGGGGTGAGAAGCTAAAAGAGGTTTTTTAGGAAGCTGTGTTTGCAGTGAAGTATTTGTCTGTGATCCTAACAGAGTTATGTTTTTATGATCACCATAAAATAGGGACAAAGCACTTCATTTCCTCATTTCAGAATCACACACAGGCACAGACATTAACTTTAAAGAAGCATTTAATCTGAGAGAACCCAGTGATTTTGTGAATTACAGATAGGGAAAACAATAAAATGCCATTACAGTACACATGTTCTGTCTTTCAGGGTGCATAGAGTGTATCATAAGTGACAGGTGATATTTACATTTTATACCAGGAGGATGACTGGGATACCAACCATTTACATAATGTTCTTTTATACAGGGAAATTTGAGAGTTTGCTGTGTTACACTAAATCATAGGAGCTTTGTTTGTTTCTGTTGTATCTAGATGATAAATCACTGATATCCCCACTGAAATCCTGCTGCTGCAGGAGTGTAATAAAACCCCAAACATCCGAGCACATGAGCTGAGGCTGAGTATTTGAACAGTGACTCCTTGTCAAACAGCTCCCTGCAGTCACACTGGGCAAGATGCATACAGTCCAAAGGCAAGCTAGTCAGATGTCACAAACTGCATTTACCAAAGAATTTTGATTAATCCAAGAGTATCTCATTCTTGATCATGTTGCAGTCAGTACATTTACAGCAAAAACTGTAGAGAAGGATTTAATGCCTATTAAAGTGTAGGCTGTGTTAATGCCATGGTCGGGAATCTGTTGTCCATCCATCTGCAATTCACAAGAGTCGCTACTCCTCCTAGAGTATTGGTCAGGTTTTAGTGAAACTTTTACACAATAATCACCAAATAGGCCTTCACTTAAATTGTGATCAAGGCCTATTTGGTGACATTTGTCATTCTGGGGGCACTTTTCCATTTTCTCAAGAATCACTACTCCTCGGAATATTGGTCTGAATTATAATGTTCATAAAATGAGTGTTTGCATGTGCCTCTCTGCCATCTAGACATAAATGCCATCATTAAGTTTATTTATGGCATAATAATATCTTAAGATGGGTTTGGGCCAGTCAAGAACAAGGACCATTGTCCTTTACATCTGTGAGTGTCTTTGACTTCTCAAGGAAGTTTAATTCTCATTAGCTTGTGCAATACGACCAGCCAGTCACAAGAAAACTTATCACTTTCTTTCTGTACTTCACACATTACAATAATCTGTGAATTTTGATGGATTGTGAGCTACTATGTGATTAACAATCTTGTTCGTTGGTAGGCAAGGTTCTATATAAACACTGTTAAGAAGGTTTTAGAAAAATGCTTCAGGGAAAAGTTTAGATTATTTAAATACCTTCTGACTGTGGTAAGGTCTACAGAAGGCAGACTTAAGGATATTTTTCTGTCTGTTTTGTCTTCTCAGAAAGATAGGGAGAAATAGTGACACACTGAAAGATGTGTCTTTCCCTGTTGCTTGGTTGCTATTCTCTATAAACAGATATCTACACATGAATATGCAAAAATTATTTTTTTTTAAGGGAAAAGATTTTTGGTACCTGGAAACTTTATGTTTTTCATTAGTAGTCAATTACTATTATTACTGTTGAGGCACAAGATGACATCAAGTCATCCTAAATCAAAGGACTAAGGCCTAAGTGAAGACTTGAATTATTGACATAAATTTTTTACTTAACTGCAAGCAAAATGTAATGTAAGTACACTTACATTCCTGTGTTATGTCTGTCAGTTTTTATTGGTTGCCTTTTAGGCACTCAGTAGTGCTTATTTCCATGATCTCTTCATGCTGTTGTGATTACTATTATGTATATACTACATCTGTCATAGTAAATTAAGACTAGGACATTTTTGTCATAAAACCTTGGCTTTACACACATGTTGACAGCTCTTATGAAAGATTTCATCTTCCACAGATGGACAGTAAATTTCTCCAGGCTAACAGCTTCCCAGTTAAAGTGTCACCATATCTGACTTCTGCTGCATGCATTTGCATGTAAAACATGTGTGTCAGTTGTTCGTTTCATGTTGATAGCTTTTCTGGGTTGATTGACTGGAGATGTAGGGTAGATTACATGTCTGATCTCCATGTTAGTTCTTACTGGTGTCCATTGTTTTAACAGCTGACAGATTTGGTGTAGTGTTTATAGATTTACCCTTGCAGCGGCTGGGTATGCAGATGGGCAGGATTGACCTGCTGCGACCTTGGAAGAATGCCCTGGCGGAGGACGACGGCGACCTCGGGTTGGGCAGGACGTGCTGCAATGCAGCAGAGCAGATCAGGGCGCTGCATGCTCTCACCCACACACTTACGCAAACACATAACCTCCAGCTTTATATCATGAAATAGGAACACAGATGCACACAAATCAATATAAGCACACACACTTTTTTCCTGAATACGCAGGCATGGGTGTGTCCAAATCAACCTGCTGCTGGCTGACAGGCTAAAATGCACACCCCAGCTACACGATTGTGCATATGGAGCAGCACACACACTTCCCTTCAGAAAGTCACACACCCACACTGAGACAGAATGTGTGTATTTGTATGTATTTGTTTGTTTTTTATGTTTTCCCTTTCACTGCAACAGCACTTACTGCATAAAGCGATCCCTCGGTTCTATCAGCCACTATAGATCCCCACCAGGGCTTCCCATAGGAGGCATATGCAGCAGGGTGAAGACATGTGATTTAAATACCAGTGGAAGACAGACCCTCATTAAAGAGATTTTCTGGGGCATATTAGTAAACCCTAATGACTCTGAGTGATCATATCAAACCAGATCAACATCAATTATTTTCACTATGGGGGTAGTGCATTGCTTAACTCTCTGAACAGCCTAATACACATTTGTATTTATAAATTTGTACTGCCTTTCATTAATTTTCTTGACCTTGACCTTACCTAACCTTGACTTGCATCAATAACTCCAAAATTAAGAGCAAGGAATAAAAAAATGTACCTTCGGTGACTCCCTTGTATTCTCCCTAAGGGGTCGCCACAGTGGATTAATCTGCATTGTTAATTTGGCAGAGGTTTTACACCAGATGCCTTTCCTGATGCAACGCTCCATGGTGGGAGGGGCTTGTGTCCCCACCTGGAATTAAACAAAGGACCTTTCACTTGTAAGGCGAACGCATACAGTAAGTCTGGTAATATTTGTCAGTTAATCCTCTCAAAAAATGTTCCTGATCTTGCTAACGAATATTGTCAATGTAGCCAGAGTTAAATAGATATTATCCGTTTATGCCTCAGAGTCTTTTTGCTGTTTTTAAACTACACTATATGGACAAAAGTAGTGGGTCACCAACACATTACACCTGCAGGAGTTTTTATGACATTGCATTCTAAATCCATAAGCATTAATATAGAGTTGGTCCCACCGTTGCAGCTATAGGAGTTTTCACTCTTTTGGGAAGGTGTTCTACAAGATTTTGGAGTGTGTCTGTGGGAATTCATCCAGAAGAGCATTTCTGAACACTGTGGTTGGATGAGAGAGATGGCTCGCAATCTCCGTTCTTGTTCATCCCAACGGTGTTTGATGGGGTTGAGGTCAATGCGCTGCGTGGGCCAGTCAAGCTCTTTCACACCAAACTCATCCAACCATGCCTTTATAGACCTTGTTTTGCGTATTGGGGCACAGTCATGCTGGAACCCAAAACGGCCTTCCCTAAACTGTTGCACAAAATTGAAAAGCATAGAATTGTAAAGAATGTAAGTTTTAAGATTTAGATTTTCCTTCACTGGAATTAAAGGGCCCAGGCCAACCCCAGAATAACAATATCATAGCATTATCCTGCCTCCCCCCCGTTCTTTATAGTTGGCACAATGCAGTCAGGCAGTTAAAGTTCTTGTGGCATTCGCTAAACCCAGACTCATCCATCAGACTGCCAGAGAGAGCAGCATGATTTATCACTTCACAGAACACGTTTCCACTGCTCCAGAGTCCAGTGTGAATGTATTTTACACCACTCAGTTTGAAAGCTTAGCATTGCACTTGGTGATGTTAGACTTCCATGCAGCTGCTTGGCCATGGAAACCTATGCCATGGAGCTCTCAGCACTCAGTTTTTGTACTGATCATGAAAGAGGAGGTTCAGAATTCTGTAGTCATGGTGTCAGCAGAGAGTTAGTGACTTTTATGTACTATGAGCCTCTGCACTTGGCAACTCCATCCTGTAACATTACATGGCCTGCCACTTCATGTTAGAGTTGCTGTGGTTCCTAAAAGCTTCCAATTTGCAACAATACCACATAGAGTTGATCGTGGAATATCTAGGAGGGAAAAAATTTCACCAACTGACTTGTTGCAATGGTAGCATCCTATTACAGTACCACACTTGAATTCAGTGAGCTGCACATATAGGAGCTTGATTTTATAAACCTTTGGCAATGGGACTTAATGAAACACCTGAATTCAGTGATTAGGAGGTGAGGCCCAATACTTTGCTCCATAGACTGTATCAAATCTACAACAGTGAAAGACTCTGCAAAGCCTAACATTTTCCTTCATTACAATGAACATGGTTGCTGTAATTTTTTTGTAATAATACCACTCACACAATTTGGGGATGGTATAGTGGCAGGACAGTGTATCAATACACCACTGAATCTAGTCCTTAATAGGCACAGTGTTTACTGTTTTCTTCTGTCGACGTAGTGTTTGCCACATGTCCCCTGCTGTTTTTTAATTAAACTATTTATTTGAAACTCAATATTAAAGATTTATATCTTTATTTAAAACCAGTACTTTTTGGATGAGTGTCAGAGACACTGGTGTGTCACTCATATCCTTTTACCACATCATAAAAACAGACCCACGCACAGCTGTGCTGGAAGTTCGTAGTAGTGTAGCAAATGTTGCAGGATGTGAGGTTAAAGGTGATGGGTGCAGGGGAAGGAAAAACTAACTGTTACATTGATTCAACGGGAAATTCTTTCCATTCTTGCACTATTGTTTACCATTTGACAGAATGAGATGTGGCCACATTTCAGGATGTCATGTTTAACTTGTGATGGTCTGCAACTGCTTTTGGTAAAGTGACCTATTACTTTAAAATTATACCGCTTGTCATCACAGTCTTCATTTAACCAACCCAGCCACAGGGGCGCACAAGCAAGTGTACTCCTAGCATCGGTCCCAAGCCCAGGTTAATGGGAAGGGTTATGTCAGGAAGGGCATCTGGCATAAAATCTTTGCCAAATCAAATATGCAGATTCATAATAGGATCTATAGTGAGAGTAGGGAAGAGATGGAAGAGAGCCTTGAGAGGTGGAGGTATGCACTGGAGAGAAGAGGAATGAAAGTCAGTAGATGCAAGACAGCGTACATGTGCATAAATGAGAGGCAAGCAGGTGGAATGGTGAAGATGCAAGGAGAAGAGGTAGTGAAGGTGGATGAGTTTAAATACTTAAATACTGGATCAACTATCCAAAGCAACGGACAGAGCACAAGAGAGGCCAAGAAGAGAGTTCAGGCAGTATAGAGTGGATGGAGATGAGTGTCAGGGGTGCTTTGTGACAGAAAGATAGTAGCAAGAGTGAGAGGGAAGGTTTACAAAACGATAGTGAGACCTGCTATGATGTATGGTTTGAAGACAGTGGCACTGACAAAAAGACAGGAGGCAAAGGTGGAGGTGGCAGAACTGAAGATGCTGAAATTTTTGCTGGAAGTGACCAGGATGGACAGGACTAGAAATGAGTATATCAGAGGGACAGTGCAAGTTGAGAAATTTGGAGACAAAGTCAGAGATGGTTTGGACATGTTCAGAGGAGGGATAGTGACTATACTGGACAAAGGATGTTGAAGATGGAGCTGCCAGACAGGAGAAGAAGAGGAAGACCATAGAGAAGATTCATGGATGCAGTGAAGGAGGACATGCAGAGGGTTGGTGTGAGGGAAGAGGATGCAAGGGATAGGGTGAGATAGAGGTAGATGATCCGCTGTGGCGACCCCTAACGGAAGCAGCCGAAAGAAGAAGAAGTAGAAGAAGTAGAAGAAGAAGAAGAAGGAGAAGAAGAAGAAGAAGAAGAAGAAGAAGAAGAAGAAGACAGACTTTATTTAACTACTGATTTCCAATGACTATTTAACAACTTATACTACATAACATGACCTTTAACTGGAGGACCAAAGCTCACGGTACACTCATACAGTCACCTTGGAGTGATTTCAGCACACAAATAAAACTTAAACAATTCACTTTTAGATAAAGAATTCTATTTATTATTTGATATACTATATCATATGCATTTTCATATAATAGTTCTAATACCAGTAAGTCAAAAATAATAGTCATATTATATTTGTATATATATAGATATATAGAAAACTAATCCAATAATCTACTTTTTACTTTAACTTTACTTCCTTGTAAAAAAAACATGGAGAAATGTATAATCTTCTTCCCAGCTTAAATATAGGCGCTTTGAGGGAGCAAAGAAGATAATACAAAAAGAAAAATTACACCTGAACATTGCATCTCATAGAATAAGAACATCTGTCAGCAGCTAGTAATGTTGACCATCTTGGTTTAAGACACAGGAAGAGGATTTTTTTTTCTTTTCTAGAACATCTTTGACATATATGTTTTTGTTTTTACGTTCAGCTGAAATGGCTGAAAAAGTTCTAAAATTTTTTGTAGGATGAGAGAGGAGATGATTGGCAATCATATGATCTGGGTTTGGAGATTGAGAGACAAAACATTAGATCACACCAGTCTCATTACACACATTGAAGATCACTTCTAAAGATGAAGTAGAGGCGGGAGAGAGCAGAAAAATGGGACTAACAGCAGAGTGTAGGAAAATAAGGTTTTTAACAGCAGGGTATAGAAAGTTTTATGTGCTTCTTCACCAATGAGCTGCATTTGTAAACAGAGGGTAGCAGCACAAACAGTGCAAAGTCCTTTTCATCTCCTCACACCAATCCCCAGCCTCCCTCTTATTCTCACCAGGTGCTCTCCAAGAGGTAACCATGTGTCACTTGGCAGGGAGAGATATCCAGTCAGATCCCTTTAGCTGCGGCAGTCTTCATGATTTTTACAAACCACACTGATACACTGATATCATTCGAGAAAAAAAAAAACCAAATACCTCCCACCCCCATCCGCTCAAACTCTCGAAATGTAGAAATGAAAATGTGGAGGCAGGCCGTTTAAGGGCTGTAGGAAATGGATGAGGCCATGGACTACAGACGATCCGGAGCCGTGGCATGTGGCATCCAGGGGCGCTTGAGTCTATCAAGGCCTGAGATGCAGAAGGGCTGTCTCACTGCAACCCCTCCTCCCTTTGAGAGGTGTGGGTCGCCAAGTTGGGGTCAAGAGGACGCATCAAAGCTACACAGGAAAAGAGACAGGCAAGAGTAAAAATACTTTTTGTTGTTTCGGACAAGGTCATAGTTAACTACAAAGTAAATCCAGGTCTGAAAAAACATTTCAATATACTTAACAATATTTTAGAAAAAACAAAAACTGAAAAAATATGGTGTATTTACAAAAGTTAAAAAAAACTCAGAAAACATCTTTAGTTTAATGAAATTTTGTAAATTTTGTGAACACAACCTGCATGAGGAGGCAGCAGTGCATTTATTTATCATGACTGGGGTATTCACATGACTACCTGAAACTAAACTGAACTGAAAATGACAATTTCAAACAAAGAAATAAATTAAAATTATTGACAATGCAAGACTATTAGAACTGTGGTTCCAGATTGATTTTGGAAAGCATTATTCATCCAAGACTGATCTGATGAAGCTGAGAGCTGAGCCACTGTATGCCTGTACGTTTGGCTTAAAGTGTTTTTGTAGTTCACTCTAGCTGCTTTGTTGACTATTTTTGTCTCATCCTTAGTATCTATAGTAGTTTCATTTAGCACATAAACCCATAAACATTAGAAAATATAAATGAAAGACATAACATCCTTCTTTTTAGTGGTATTGCAACAGATTAATTTGCTTCAGAAGAAGGGATATTTTGAGTGGTAAGGATTTCACTAATCACAAGCTTGGCCACTACAGTGTGACTGGACAAATGGCTGGATGTCACTGAATAGTACTTTGAATTAAAGCTTCATATAAACTGCTTAAAACGCTACATAGGAGTGGTAAAATCTTATTACCTACAGTACAAGTAGTAAACAAAGCCCAAGTCCACATAAAGACAGAAATAAAATGAATCTGGATCTGATGCAGATGTAAATCTGGATTTTCCCCCAGATTTCATGTTCTTTTTTCAGTTTTTAATTCACTAAGAGTAATGTACAGTAATCATGAGGAAAAATCAGACCTTTTTGGCTTGTTTCCTGCAGTCACCCAGATATGATCCAGTTGTTTCACAAAGGCACAGGGTCTAGTCTGGGAGATATTAAGTGTCTTTCATAGACAAAAGATGTCACGGGATATGAAATAAAGCTTCCATACATGTTACCCCCACTTTTCTTATTGCTTCCTGTCAATATTTATATTTAAAAAGGACCTGTTCACCTGGATCCCTTCTTCGATGAGTACAGCTCACATGTCTCTTATACCACCACAACTCCACAGTTTAACCTTGACAGTAGTTTTTCCTTACAAGAATTTGTAATGTCTGCAGTGGTAAATGTCACTGACGTGTTAATAAAGAAATTTTAGTCCTGAATCTCTGTATCATAAAAAAACAGTCAAAAGTATTGATTTTTTGCATCTGCTCAATAAAGATAGAAAGATGCATAAGTAAACAGTAGCTGCATGAGCCTGAGGAGGGAAGCAAATGAAAGAGACAAGAGTTTTAGTAAGATGTCATCTCTGCAGGCTTTTTGTGTTGCTTATCAGTGACAGATCCCTTTGTTCCTGCCTGCGTCTATCTCCACCTCAGTGGAGAGCCAAGGGACTACCACACGGCCTGACTGCAGTCAGCATTGTTAGCACATCCTTGTTGTTTTCTCTGAGTTTGCAAATCATCACCAGACATAAAGTACACATTATTCTTCTCCTTTCCTGAGTCACTGATATTTTTGTAGTAGGGAAATGGGACTTGACTCAGGCTTACACGGCGTGATGGACTGAAAAAACTAATGTAAAGAAAAAGGAGAAACAGTCTTTGTGCTTGTTAAAGGAATTCGCCATGTGGTGGAATAAACATGTATGTGGCTTGTAATTATGTGTGATTTTGTATGGGTGTACTACACAACGACAGGAGTGACCAGGGGGGCCCAATTGTTGTCTAAGGGGGGGGTACGTCTTGTCTTGCAGTGATTAAATATTAACGCAGCCGTCTTGCCCTCCCGCTGGGCCTGATTGAAGATGTAGGCTGGTATACGGGGACAGGAGAGGGTCACCTCTAACTCTGTAGTTCCACTGTAAACCCACTGTGATTACACCTGGGCCAGACCAAGCATGCCAACACATTACTCATCTGGAGGCGTTACACCGGACTAAGTCACAGAATAACCCCGCAATGACGCAGGATCACAACAGAATATGTTTTGTTGATCACCTACTGATGAGCAAGAGACTAAAGTGCAAATAGTTTAATATTTCACACAATTCTGACTGAAAAAATTCATTTTTTATTAATGTAAATCCTTCTAATGTAAATCCTTCAACTCACTAAATAGGTTTTGATACGGAAGCTAAAGGAAGCAAACTGTATGGCAAAATAGAATAAAGGGAACTAATTACAGGATTATGGGCCCTTGTGGATGGAACAGACAATGACCTTCATTAGCTGTTCTTCTTTGAAACACTCTAATTAACAAAAAAAGGGTTATGAAAAAGAAACAAGGTGGTGAGGGATTCTTACCTGTCCCATAGCTTGACATTTCTACAGTTGTTGGTGCAGCAGCCAGCTGATATCAAAGCTGTGACAAAGAGAGGGGAGGAAAAAGATAGAGAAAGCGACTTAAATGTGTTGTTTTGACAAGAGTGGATTGTCTCATTAATATGGTTTAGAGCTTATGACTGCCTGGTTAGACTACCAGAGAAAGGAAATATGAGTAATGAATAAAACATGTTAATGGAGAAGCAACTGTATACGTCAGAAATGGAAATGGGAATAGACATGCACGCACGCATGCACACACAAAGTGAGTGAGCAGAAAGAGAGAAACTCAAAGTCGAAGTTTTACATTTTAGAAAGTACCTTAATTCACCTTTCATGCTCAGAGTTAGATTGAAAGACTGAATTCAATGTTTTGTCTAAATTAAAGGAACTACTGCAAGCTTAGCAAAAAAGACTAGAAGCAAGGAAAAACAGCTAGCAGTCTCTGTCTAAAGCCTGTGTTTTTTCAGCTGGTCTAACTACACTGCTCAAAAAAAATTAAAGGAACACTTTTTAATCAGAGTATAGCATCAAGTCAGTTACTGGTCGGTTAAATAGCAGAGGGGGTAGTTAATCAGTTTCAGCTGCTTTGGTGTTCATGAAATCAACAACAGGTGCACTAGAGGGGCAACAATGAGACAACCCCCAAAACAGGAATGGTTTCACAGGTGGAGGCTACTGACATTTTTTCCCTCCTCATCTTTTCTGACAGTGTCACAACTGGAAGCATGAGGCAATACCTGGACCCAGAGTTTACACAGGTAGTCCAACTCTTCCAGGATGTCACATCAATATATGCCATTCCAATAAGCTTTGCTGAGTCTCCCAGCACAGTCTCAAGAACATGGAGGAAATTCCAGGAGATAGGCAGTTACTCTAGGAGAGATGGACAGGGCTGTAGAAGGGCCTTAACCCCTCAGAAGGACCAGTAACTGCTCCTTTGTGTAAGGAGGAACAAGATGAGTCAGAGCCCTACAAATGAACTCCAGCAGGTCACTGGTTTGAAGGTCTCCAACCAAACAATCAGAAACAGAGGGTGGTCTGAGGGCTTAAAGTCCTCTAGTGGGGCCTGTGCTCACTGCCCTGCACCAAGGAGATTGATTGGCATTTTCCATAGATTACCAGAAATGGTGCCCCGTGCTTTTCACAGATGAGAGCAGGTTCGCCCTTAACACGTATGACAGACATGATAAGCCGTGGAGGATGTTATGCTGACTGTAACATCATTCAGCATGACCGGTTTGATGATGGGTCAGTGATGGTCTGGGGAGGCATATCCATGGAGGGACAAACACACCTCTACAGGCTAGGCAACGACACCCTGACTGTCATCAGG
>VUQH01023476.1:8044-27946 GCA_015106775.1 Etroplus canarensis
AATGCAAAAACAAACTAAAAACATGAGAACACAACAAAATCCAGTCCGAAAAAAAAAAAAAGCGCCATCTTTGAGAGTCTGTGTGACATGTTCACATTAAATACCAAATGTTAGCCTGAGGAAATGACTTGGTCATGATAATTGGGAGCTGCAAACATCAAACTTCAAAACAAATGCTCAGAGTTCAAAAAGAGACCCTCCCATGTTTCCTCTGTGGGTGTAATGACTCTCCTTCACACTCCTTGGGCGCAGTATGGCATTCATCCCAATCAGACTCAGTCTGACACACACACACACACACACATTTCTTCCCCCTGTTTCAACCATCCAGCAGTGTTTTTTTTCTATTATTTCAAGGTTTTTCAGACAGATTTTTTGTGCTAAGTCTTCTCATGTCAAGTGTTTTCTGGCCTTGCAAAATGAGAAATAAGCAATAATGGCACTGTTGTCAAAAGAGGAAAGGGGTTAAGTCTTTGTATATGTCCAAAGTTGAGCAAAGATCTGTTCTAAAATACTGCTAAATTTTTAGTTGAACTGAGAGCATTGGTCAAGATCCCTGACAAAACAACCCTAAAGGCTACAAGTTTGTTTCTCACTAAAACAACAAAAACAGCAGCAACAGTTTTGACAAAAAAAAAAGAAATGGAAAAAAAAAGAAGACATTTCTGTACATTGTGGCTGTGCTGTGCAGTAAAGTCATGACAAATGAGGGGACATTGAGTTGAATCCAGGTGACATTCTTTGGCTGACTGCCTTTTCTCTGCCCACCCAGGGGAGTAATTTCACACTGTTGAGAGGCCGCTGCACACATTTTTCATACAGAGGAAGGAAACAGCAGAATGAATGGTAACATTTGATTTCCCATGTGCGCACCTGACGATAGGTCCGGTTTTGAGAACTTTCATGGATTATAGAACTCTGGAGTTTTCTGAAACATCCTGACACGGTGGAATAAACTCTCTAGGCAAAAAACAGGCAAAAATCACCTCTGATATGTTAGTTTAAAAATGAATCACAAAAGTTCTTGTCTTTTGTTTTTGCCCTTTAGTTTCCCCTCCTCTGATGGTGTGGGAAAAGCAGGGGGAAACGACAGAATATACTGATACAGGGACGACACAAGCCCTATCTTTTTTCTCTGTGAATTCTCATAAGGATTATCTATGGTTATGCTCCTATTTTTTGACAGGTCGATTGAACAGCACTAGCTTGTTTTCTCTCTAAAGATAGGACTCAGAGCAATGGAAAATACTTTGTCTGCTATCATCAAAGGCCACAATAATCCCCATACGCTGAAATACAGAGAACTAGACATGTGAAAAAAGCCAATGGACCTGAGAGAAATAGCAAAAACCAAAGTCAGATATTCAGATTATTTCAACATATTTTTATCATATTTAAAGAACATTTTAAATGCTAGCTTCACCATATGATCAAAGCTCAACTGTTTTGCAACAATACATTTATGCTGACTACAGTAAATTGCAAAAAAGCCCTTTTGGAGCCTCTTTGAAAGTGATGTGGAGGAATGCCCAGGGACAAAGGAGCTACTGGGAAAAGAGAGCGTGTTTGAGTATTTTAAACATGCCTTTAACTTACTATGTGGTTTTGGCTCATACACAAACATTTTCTTCTGCAAGAATTTATATGAGCTAGTGTGTGAGGTAATCGAGCAAAGGAGAAACACCAATGATACAATGTTGGGCAGGCTCGAAGAATGGACCCATTATGTTTCCATTTGCCCAGAGTCAAAAGTCAGATATGAATGTTTTGAACTTGCTTGCTGCATACAAGTAGGCCAATGTGCAGCATTTGGAAATAATCAAGATAACTGGAGCTCAGTTTTTCCCAATAAACAGTCATTTTAGGAATCCAGTGCTATCAAAGTGCTGTGAGTGTGAAATATTGTGAAGTAATGTCAATGAGTTTTAAGAACAGTCACTTAATACAACTCAGGTATTTCTCCTTAGTACATGCATTTTTTGATCCAATTCAATTCCAGGTGGGGACACAAGCCCCTCTCACCATGGAGGGTTGCGTCAGGAAGGGCATCCGGCGTAAAACCACTGCCAAATTACCAATGCGGATTGGTCCGCTGTGGCGACCCCTTGGTGGAGAACACAAGGGAGCAGCCGAAGGTACACGCAGTTTACAAAAGATAAAAAACAAGCCTTACACTATTCTGATTACTATTCTTGACATCCTCTTGATCACTGAAACTTACTGAGCTTAAATGACTGTCAACCACCATGTTTCCTCTAATTGTTACTTTTATGCAAGAAAACATAATTAGCAGTAAAGAAGCAGAGTGGAATTGCACTGCACATTCAATCACAGACCTCTTGCTGTACTGTGACAGATTACTTTCTGAAAAATTCCTGTTGGTTTTGTAATCTACATTTAAACATTATTCAGTCACCCTGCAATAACATCCCCAGTCACCTTCTGCTGCAGACTATCTCTGTCACGTACAGGGGCAAACACAGCACCTGAGAAAGTTAAATGATCAGAGTTTGTGATCATTCAGACAAAGTGTAAGGCAGGTCACAGTTCAAAGACAATCAGTATCATTCAGTGAAGGTGACAAAGCGACAGACTTGAGTCAATATTGACTTCCTCTGTGTACCTACATTCCTCCCACTGAGAGACCTGAGGCAGACAATACAAGGACAGCAGACTTCTCTGGACCTTTTATTTCCCTTTACACGGCCAAGAGTAGTAATGAAAGGAAGAAGGACTGAGACGACTTGTGAAGTGAAGAAAACTTGTGCCAAACTTTATAAAAGGTTTCAGGAAAGGAAGAATGAGTAAATCAGCTTTTCTGCTAGACCATTTTTTTTTCATGAAAAAGAAATGCTTGTCACCTGCTGAAAAATTACTTTGAGGGGAATGCTGTCACACTGTAGACACACATTTGTTCCTCATAGAAAACGTAAGGTCGTCTTCTCGCTGGCTTTGATAGGTGCATTTGAACAGGCAAATGACAGCGCAAGGAAATCACTGGTATCATGTGGGTATATGCCATGTAACAGCAAGAAGAAGACAGCTGTTTCATCCCTTCCTCCACTGATCCACTGTGGGTATTAGATTCCTGCAGATTTGAGTGTTCAGGTAGATAGTGACATTTTTTCACTTGCTGCCGGTCCAAATACCAGAATAACCACACACAAATTAAACTATTGTTTCCAAAAAAGCCTTGCTTATTTTAGAGCAGAGCAAAAGGCCTGAGATCTTCCTTCTTCGTTTAGACATTATTGAACCATGATTGGCTGGTCACATTGACCTCAGCACATCATCAATCACTGCCGCCTTCAAGTGCTTTATTTTTTTCTTCCCTTATTAGTCTTTACAGGGCCAGTGTTGTGATGGATATCACCACAGGGAAAATGTCGTTTCTGTGGTTTCTAATGGGGTGAGACCACCCCCACATTCCATCCTGAGGCAAAAAAAGAGTATTAAACATGTAGAGAACAGAAGAGGAGGCAGAGAGGTTAAACAATCAACGGTTTGGAAGCTGTATGTTTTATTATACATTAGGGACTGATGCCCCTCACTGACTAAGATGTTTGTCAGCCCACTCGCTGAGGACTATGCTATTCTCTGCAGAGGATCACTGCATCCAGCTTCTTTAAACAGGATACTGGGATTAAAGAGTCTGAAAGGAAGATGGATGCAGTACATTCATCCAAGACAGCATATCTATTCTGGCTCATTTGGTGTTCAACATGCAATATACAGTATAAATAAAGTCTAAACAGTAGGTGGAGCTGTCTGTACAGTTAATAGGCCATAACTAAACTTTTTTTTTGCCTCAGAAGGACATAGATAATGTATGCTTAAGTAGACTGCCGTTGTCTTACTTTATCATTGTCCAATACACCCCATCCATAGTACCTTATATACAGTACATACATTGCTGATATTTTTGTTTACATCAGTGTTATAAGACATTTACTTTTATTTGAAAAGATAAAATACAATAAAGATTCTGTCATCTCTATGTGGAAAATTAATGACTGAATAAAGAGTCTTAGTAGATTATATATTTTAACAGCGAACTATGTTTCATACAGTATAATTAAAAATCAGTTTAAAAGTAAGATTACAAATTCTTGGACAAAATCTTTTTGGACTGAAATGACTATATATGCATTTTGTGGTGATTTTTTTGGTCCCCCTTTCCCTCTACCGTCATCATCCAACGTACAGTATGCAATCAGGTGGAGTGTGATCCACTGAACAGCAGATGGCACTATTGGACACATCATGCTCCACAGATAGTCCCTCCCCAGTGCAAACAGTCTTGAGTGCAGATGTGGGTTGAAAGGGGTAGGTGGATGCAATCAATGCTCTCTGAATGTTCATAATGTGCATGTTCCAGTGTCTCTGTTCTGACCTTTTATGGCTCAACATCACATTTCTGTTTCAAATTCCCACTTTGAAAAATAGTCAGTGGAATATGTATATTCTACTCAGTGCCGTTGAAACCTGCAGCTTATATGTGTCTCATAGGAGTGCTATTTACAGTACATCAGAGAAGCATGAAAGAAAAGAGGGGTTGATGGGGAGGGGAATGTATAGTTATCTTACCCACTGTGCTGAAAAACATTCACCATGTGGAGCATTGCATAATGTAACAATAGGGTGAGTCATTACATGGATGCATTTGTGCTGTAACAATGCTGCAAGAAACTCGTAGTGTGATGGCATACACAGAAGATGTGAACCAGCAGATCCTCAGATGTTTTTTTTATTGCTTGGGTTCAACAGAGGCTTATTCCTTTGAATGTTGCAACTCAGAAATGAGGAGATTTTTTTCTTTTCTCTTTTTTACAGGCATTTTCCAACAAACCTCATATGCACGCAGTGATTTAAAAGTGCATCAAAAACAATTGCTATAGTTAAGCACAGTAGTAAGATACTTGCACTTTAAGTATTTTCATTTTATGCTGATTTTAAACTACTTCTTCAGCATATATCTGAGGAAAATATTATACTTTTCACGCTGCTAAATTTAGTTCACACTCTACACTACTAGTGACTACATTTTATTCCACTTATCCAATTCAGGGTTGCGAGGGGGCTGGAGCCTATCTGAGTGAGAGTTGGGGTAGACTGTCAGGTCGTCAGTCTGTTGCAGTTCCAACACAGACAGACAGACATTCAAACCTATGGCCAATTAAGAATTACAAATTTAACCTTACATACATGTCTTTTGGACAAGCAAACTCGACACAGAAGGGCCCCAGCCAGCCTACAGATTCCAATCCAGGGCCTTCTTGCTGTGAGGTGACAGTGCCAACCACCACGCCACTGTGCCACCAGACCACTGCAGCTGCATTTTTTGAAACTACATGTGATGTTAACAACAATATAATACTGACACAAGCAATTCTGCATAGTAAATATTTTTGAATACCTTTTTTTCAAAAACCTCTCAACCTTTATATGGGAACAAAAGAAAGAATGAGCTTCTCTTGAGTGTATAAATGCACTCAGGTGGCTTCAGGCTGCATGTGGATTTCTGTGTTTGATTGACAGCAGCTGTAAGCAGAGTTCTGGCAGGAGAAGAGACAATATAAACAAACTTACAAGTCATCGATAAGCTTTAAAGTCATGGACACACAGTGTGTTGTTATCATAAGTGATTGAAGAGGAAGAGCCACACCAGCTTATCAGCAGACTATGTTGCCTCCGAATAACATTGTTTGTTTGGCTATTTGTTCAAGCTGAGGTTCAGAGCAAAGTCAATGTCCATGTGTAACAGACTGCTAGCATTGTGACCATCACCTCATGATACAGCTCTGACATAACTGTTTTGTGTAAATATGTGATTGGCTATAGAGGTGCAAGTTCTCCCTAACCTGTTTCCACATCAGTAACATAACAGTAAGAAGTACACAGTGTTCAGGTATGTTATGTTGATCAATACTTAAACAAAAACTGAACAAAAACTTAATGAGTAAAGTTATTATGGGATAATGGCTTTTATATGAATTCACTTCATTACCATCATGAACAGAACAGGTGACCTTAAATCTGCATGAACGTGTGAATCTTTGTCTTTTAAGATGTTGCGAAATTGTGACTGTTGACTAAAGCTGCCTCTTTAATCTTCCTTTCGCTAATTTTGGATATTCTTTGGGGACTGTTGGTGACACACTTGGTAGTGAAATATTGTGTTGTTCAGTATGCAGTCCTGAAAGTGCTACAGGGCTCTCTGCAACTATATTCCTGCTTTTGTGTCCTGTCTCAAGAGACTACATGACAAAAGATACAGTTAATGAGTTTATTTGAAAAGGAAAAAAAAATATTGAATGGAAATAGTCTTAATTATAGCAACTGCATGAACAGCCAAGGAGCATGAATAGAAGCTTTCAGAAGAAGTCATTGGTGTTTGAAGGTGAGTGGAGCTTTAATTTGAATGCAGGTCAGATTTAAACATTTAAAACCATCTAAACACTGTACGAGATGGCTTTAGTAAGAAAAAGGATTTGTATACCTCTAGAAGCTGAGATGATTTTTCAAAAGGACATTTTATTCTTGAAAATCTGAAGGAAAACAGCAGCATCAAAAGAAGTTTGATGTCCTTTTTTAAGTGAAACACAGTCTGATTAGATTCTTATCCAAAGCCGTGGTTTTCTGCTGCAACATCAAAACCAGGCACTTATAAATTCTGTCAGGGGATTATCTGCAGTCAAAATCCTCTGTGATGGTCATGAGTAGACCCAATAGGTCTTTGGTCAGTTTGGAAAGTGAAAGGCTATGTTCAGTGTTAGCACTCTTTCCCCTTAACTCTCCCTGCTGCTCAGTCCAGCTGTGAGGTCAGTGAGGCCTAAAATCTTTGGTGGGCTGGAAAGAGGAAATTACTTTTTTTTGTGACCATGATATTAAATGTACACGGTTGGTTTGATTTTAAAGGCATCCTTTCAGACTCTCTTGAATGAGCTGGGAGGACACATGGGAAAAAAATATATACTTTGGTGACTTAAGTCAATGTTTTTTTTCTTGATACCCTCTATACATGGACAGCAAGACTTCCTCTATGATCATGCTGGCTTCTGCCTTAAGTTGGTTTAGCTCATCCTTTTTTCTCCCAGATTCTATCAAGTTTGATGTGTTTGCTGAAAAAGGACTGAAATGATATTGAAGAACATGTGTAATCGCCCCCACCCACCCCTTACCCCCACTCCTCCTCCACCACCATCTCTGCCGATGCCTTACATTATTAAACACACTGCAGCATGGACACAGGGTCATATTTACTGACTTGGGATCAGCTGTCGTGGACAAGCTACAGTTAGACATCAAGGTCAAGGCTGTTCTGAGACAAGCATACAGCACATTACCATTTATTAATGATCTTTCAGTGGATCCCATTAGCTTTATAACATGGCTGATGTTAAGTTCAGGGGCCATAAATTCCATCAACAAGAGTTAAGGCGAAAAGAGGCACTACAACTGAAAGACTTTTTTTTTCTCTGAAATTAAAAATGGATACTGATTACTAAAAAAACACTATACTGTCAGTTTGTTTTCATTACAAACAAGACAACTGATAGGCATCTACCAGTTTTTAAAATCATGAGTTTGACACAGTAACATTTGACCAGAAGTAGAATTGCAGTGTTTTATCAGTGCTACTACCAGGCAAAACTATAGCCCTACAAGATGTGGATCATCAAGCATTTCCTCCTAAAGCACCTGGAGCTCTCCTTTCCTTTCACACATGAGTAGACAAACCATCCAATATCCAGAATGGTGCAGAATTCTGAAGTATGGTGTCTGCGCTGTGCAGGTCAGTTAATGTCATACTGTAGCTTACCAGGTGTCTAATTTCGCTCAGTTCATTCTTTCTGGGTGTTTTCTTCAGTGGTTTCACTCTCTCTAGACTATGACTTTCCAGTCAGGTGTGTGATGCCCATACTTAAAGAACCTTGAGGTGGATGAAGTCTCACCAAGAATGCCAAGGTAATTAAACTCGTGACCTGTACTAGGACACATGGACACTTACATGAACAGAATTTCATTACTTCAAAGAAAAATGGGGCAGAAAAGACTAATCTGAACACCACTTTTTGTCTTTTCCTTACTGTCATGATAAAATTCTCTACTAGAATGTTGTATTTTGTACAACTAATTAGTTTTGGAGGGCTTATTTCAATTTTGGACTCAAAATAAATGCAAATGAAAATGTCCTGTAATGGAGCAGATAATTTAGAGTTGTGTAGCATTTGTGAAATGAATATAAATGTGCCATCTGCAGAGCTGGGATCACTGGCCTCTCTTCAAGACCCGACACAAAAAATGGGTCGCATTGTGTTCCATCAGCCTCAAAACTGTAGCTCTAAGAAGGCAGTGTACTAACTTGTGCAGTATCTACTACAGTGCGAAGAGAAGAAAAACTTCAGCCTAAATATTCAAGTATTTACATATGAGTCATTATTCAATCACTGCCACACACCAATGCACTAGATGATGAGGGGTTTAGTGTGGTGCACTGGGAGACACTGAGCTGGAAAGTGAGTAAGATAAGCGAGCGGGTGTGTTTCTGTGTGCGATGATACCAGCAGCAGTGGCTGTTCAGTATGACTGGAAGACCAGATGGAGTCAGAGTTAAGATGGAGTGTTTGATTTCCCTCCCTCTTTTCCCCTCCTCCAGGTGTTTTACCAGCATCCATGTGCACACTTTGACTCAGTTTTTGATAGCCATATTGCTTTGCTGTCTGGTTTGTATTTACTATCTCCAAATAAATGATAAGGGAAGCATTTTAAACCAAGATACTAAATTTAAAAACTCTCACCAACAGAAAATTTTTCCTTCTGACTCAGACACATACTCAGTCTGGGTAAGAGGCTGGATCACCTACTTGACCATGACTCAAGCACACATTTACTTACAGTTTAAGAAAAGAGCTCTGTCAAGAAGTCATTTGTCTTTCTGAGGGCTTTTGAAGGATATTAGAGCAACATTACAATGTCAATAAAATAATAGGGTTTGATGTGTACCAACTGGGCTGATGTTTTTATACTGCCAGATAAAGAGAGCCCTGATAATGCAGTGTCTTCAGAGCCTCATTTACAGAATTTGTGGCTGGACGCTGTGAGAATTTACCAGTTATCTGTGTGTGCAATAAAGCAACACTGTTTGACTTGGATGCAGCGTATGTTTGGCTCCACAGTACAAACTGAAAAGGAATTCAGACAGTGCAGCCAGTTCTATGGCTAGCGGAAAACCAAGCATTTAAAAAACAGTATGCTTACCATGACGTAGCAGTGCTGCCCATCTACACCAAGGAGCATAATAATGATGATGCTTGGCTTAAGCTATATACCCAGGCAGTAAAAACTAAAGAAAACTACCACAGACAATTATTTTTTATTTCTATATGGATTTCAAAAAGCGAGTGCATGAAGGTTGTTGCTATGCTTCTAATTATTAGCAACTGAATTTATTTTACATACAGCAAAGAAGTCACCAAAAACCTAATTTTATATAGTGTTGAAAAGTTGGATTCTGGTGTTAAACATTGTTCAAATAAGGTCAGTGTTTGTCCAAGTAATCTAAGCCAAAAATACAGGCTTCAGACTGCACTAAACAGTCTGTTTCCATGTTTCAGACCATTTTTCTTTACGCTTGGCTTTGTATGACACCACTGAGGTCAGATATCCTCAGTTTGGTCATCTCAAACTCACAGCTCTGGCTCTAAGCACAGCAGCCACACCCACCTACTGCATACAAATACCTATGGGAGCCAATCAGAAAACATTTTCAAAGGGAGAGGAGCTAAGGTAACTTGTTTTAGGTAATGGATGAACAAAGGGCTGCACCAGGGGCCTAGTACAAGGTTTAAAAAAAGAGAGAGAGAGATAACTTTGGACTCTAAATCATGCAAAGATACTAGTAGCTTTCAACAACAAAAACTGTGAACCAATATAAAACAGTTCAACTTCAAATAAGAGTGGACACAGCAGAGTTAGTGCCTTTTCTTTGAAGAAAGAGAAGAAGGTGTTCAGGTGGAACTGATGCAGCAAATGTATTGTTCAATATGAGTGTGAGTAAAAAAGAGCTACAGTCTATGTCATCATAACAGATGTAATCACAAAAGGACAGAAAAAGCTGTCCCATAAGAAGGTAATAGCTTGTCACATGATTTCATCCTCTTGTATGAATTAGTTCTCTTGAAGACAGAAAAAAATAAATACAACTGGAGAGATTAAGTTCAAGAACATCTGCATATTACCATTTAAAAGTGAGTCAGTTGTTTAAGGTCAAAAAGGAAGGCTTGCTCACACTAATTATTGCACTATGTAACAGTGGCAATTTTGCTCTAATATATCCTCTTCTCCCAGTATTTTGTTGCTTCATACCCTATGACAAGTCATTTTATGACACTGAGCTTTGTTGTTACAGCATCTATGTTTGATGGTTTTTGTGTGTTGTTGTATAAGAATAAGAAGTATAAGAAATGAGGAAAGGAATAACATTAAAGAGAGTTTGGAAGATAAAAACTGTAAACATATTTTAAATAATAATTTTGCCTAAAGCTATATCTTTGTTCCAGCTCTGGAAATGACCTGAAGTGTATATGCACTGTGCACCTTGGTGAAGTGATATTTCAGCTGGAGCACAATTGAGAATACTCGCAGTCTGGGGTCTACTGTGTAGTAACTGCGAAGCATATAAACTGAGCTAAAAATGTGCAGCCTAAAAGAAATAAGAACTACAGCTAGCACAGCCTGGAAACCTTGTGAAAATGAACTGAAGCTGAAATGAAAATAGAAATTGCTAGAAAAATGAGATCATTTGGGCTGAAGCTATCAAACTATTACTTTACAGGCATTCATTTGTTTGTGTGTGTGTGTGTGTGTGTGTGTGTGTGTGTGTGTGTGTCTGTGTGTGTGTGTGTGTGTGTGAGTGAGTGTGTGCGTGTGTGTGTGTGTGTGTGTGTGTGTGTGTGTGTGTGTGTGTGAGTGTCTGTGTCACAAGTTTTTCATAGGTCTTTCAATCACAGCGCTCTGCTGGGAGAGCTCTCAACACAGGTGTGAGAAGAGGGAAAAAAAGGCCTGAGGGGGATATATGTGTTCATATCTGTCTCATTCATTCTCTCTCTGAAGCACCTTGCCTCTGCATCTCACACTCCCCATGAATCAGTCCATGCTATATATAGAAATATTTATTAATAACATCTGAATGGACAATTTACACAGCCGGCCTCAGGTTCATAATACATCTTATGTTTACAATATGATTAGTATCTCACAGCAAAAGAGATATTTAAAAATGACGTCGAAAGAATGATGCATGCATTGTACTTACAAACACAGAAGAAATCATCATTGTTATTTGTGACAGTGTCCATTACAAAGCCATAAACAATACTGGCATTAACTTGAATTGAAAAAACAAACAAACACTGGCTTATTAAAACTACCACAGAGTATGGTCCCAGTTAAAGAAAAACAACATTAATCATCATTGCAGTCGGACAGGGCAGCTCAAATTAAACGTTTCAATTTGGGATCATTCGGCACATTAATTTAAAGGGGACCTATTATGCTCATTTCTAACTCCATCTTTTTTATTTTTGGACTCTAATGGGGTAGTTTTGCATGACTCACAGTTCAAACAAAATCCTCAATTCATACAGTCTGAAATGAGCCATTTTACCTCCCAACCCTATCTATTTAAAGCAAACTTCTTCTGACTGGCTGCCCTTCTTAGCATAGGATTTGAACAGCAGGTGGGCCTCTGCGTTCACAACCAGAACCCTGTGCTGAGATGGCCATATTTGGGATATACGCATCCCAGAATAGAGAAATCCGTCTGAAATCGAGCGTTTAAAGCAGACTGAAGTCGTAGCCTGTGAGCCTGTGAAAGTCTCCTTTCACAGACAACAAGAAAAAGCATGATAGGGCCCCCATTTCACTACAAGGACTCATCAGAGTGACCAGCGTCGTTAGCTGTTAAACTTCTGTCTAAACTGGAACACTCAACAGTAAAATGGCAAAGCAAGTCAAAAAGGCACAAAGGAGTCCCAAAGGAGTTGCAAAATAACATCTGCAGCCATGGTGCGTTCCCCAAGGATGACTGCGGTTTGTTACAACATAAGATTTATTTTTGTAGCATCTGGGAACATGGTGACACCACGACAGGGGACAGAAAAACGTGAGCAGTCACATGATCAGACAGACTGCACACAAGCCAACAGTTTGTTTGTTTTTTTTTTTCAGATTATTAAGCTCACCTCATTTGGTAAGTGAAATCAGAGTGTGCACATGTGATTCCCTTTCCATTCATCTTTCTCTTCTCCCCAGATTCTTAAGGGCTGTAAAATCAACCATGAATGTCAATCAGCTGCATATGATTTGATTAAATGTGATTTATAAAATGGGTTTGCAACACCGAGAGCTGCACTGTTATATCTGTGTTTTGAAATGTAATGTTGCCACATTGCTCTAAGGAGCAATTCAGCATTGTTCAGCACACTGTTTGGGCGTTATAGCCACAGATTACAGTTTATGGTTTGCAGTCATGGCTCATGAGTCTCATTTCCAGTAGCAGCAGAGGGCTGTTTCCAGAGAGAGAGCGCTACAAACAATAGAAATATTCTCTGGCAAATTTACAAAGTTATGTTGTGCTGAAAATAGGTGCATGTTCCTGAAATAAGATACGTGTAAAGTCTCTGTAAAGCAAATTTATGTTAAAAATTCTGGTTGGGTTCTGGGTAACAAAGTGTTATGATGACCATAACATAATGAATGATGGTCATCAGCATGTCAATCCAGAGTCTTTTTGTAAAACAAACCCAGTCATTTTTACTGCCTAAACCTAACCAAGTGGTTTTTAATCCCTAAATCTAACCAGGTCCTTGTTATTGCAAAAGTTTGTGAAGCGACATCTTTGTAATTAATGTATCTCTGGCTGCTCCCTTGTGCTCTCCTCAAGGGGTTGCCACGGTGGATTAATCTGCATTGGTAATGTGGCAGAGGTTTAACCCCAGATGCCTTTTTTCTGATGCAACCCTCCATAGTGAGAGGGACTTGTGGCCCCACCTGGAATCGAACCAGGGCCCTTTTGATTGTAAGGCAAATGTGTAAACCAAGGGGGAAAAAACTGTGTGAAAACGTGTATCATATAAGACCACCAACCACCTGATGTGATTTTTCAGTGTGACGCTGAATGGTTGGGAACCAGAGGGCTGCTGACCTGGCACTGGTTCGATATTCGCCTGTGGAGGCTGGAGCCACCATCCTTGAGCACTGCCCCTGAGCAAAGGCACCAAACCCCTACTGTGTTCCTTTGTGCATCTATATCACTCACCTGCATGTTAAGTGTGTGTGTGTATATATACCTACAAAAAAAGTGTGTTGAGACCTGGTTAAAGAAACAAAAAGTGGAAAAAAATAAATTTGAGCAAAGGTACACACACATACAGATGAGAAACAAATGATGAAAGGTTGTCATCAGGGACATCATTCATGTTGAGGAACACAAATTAATACATTAAAGTTATGTGTTTAAGTTCTGAACTTTTAATGTTGAAATTAGTTATTTTTCTCTAAAAGTTAATCTGACAGCATTAATAAATAATAAATATTATAACAGCTTTTAGAGTATAGAGGACCACTGTGATTAATTACTGATTAGTGATTATTTTCATGGAGAGAACCCACCCCTCCCACCCTGGTTATCATGATGCTGCGTGAAAAGTATCATCATGGACTGCCCTGTTTCCACTGATGACAACTTCTGCTTCTTTTATTTTGACCACACCCTGTTAAAAAAGTATGCCAATCTAACATGCACTAAAAAAATGTTCATTCTGTGTTAGATGTTTTCCACCTTCTTGACGCAAATCATCTTCAGTTTTACTTCTTAACAGGAAGTCTTCTTCACCCAGAACTAAGGTTTATACTTCAGTCTCCTCTGTTCACGTCTGCTTCGGCTGCCACAATACAGGCAACGTACTACATAACCAAAGTATGACGAGAATGAATGTTTAACATAATAAGCAAATGTTTAAAAGAGCTAAAACATGTTAGTCTGAACAGTGATGCTTTCTGTCACTCACCTATCTAACTCCTACTATTGAGCAAATATGTTGCCTATAATAGCTGATCACTTGCACACATCAACAGTCACAGCTTTATATGTTCACCTAAAAATGAAATATTTTGGTCCACAAACTGCAGCTTTCCTAAAAATTAATAAAAGGCAAAAGCTCAACCTGTTAGATAACCTGTTAATACTGCAAGTAACAGCTTAATATGACAAAAGTATCATAGTAGTTCACTTGGAATGTAGTTAAGTGTTTATTTGGTTGTGAGAACACAAAGGGAAGTAAGAAGTGGAGATTAGACTCTGCTGCAGCGTTAGCACACCAACACGTAGCTCAATCTAATGACACACAGTCTGAGTACGGGCCTGCAGCTGAAGTTAGCCGACTACTGCAGTCACTTGTTAGTCACACTTTGTACTGTATGTTTTAACATCAAAGTAGGACTAAATGTTGGTCTGTCATTCTACCACCCTGAGCCTCTATATCTCCGTGTATCGTGTGTGCTGATGTGAGTGTATTGGTGTGTGTGGGGTGGTCATGGTGATGGCGGTGTCTTCAGGGAATTGGTGGATCCTCCTTGGCTTCCACTCACTGTCGCTCCCTGTCCGACCCACTGGACCACAACAGAGAAAAGAGAGTTAGTTAGCTGCAGACAGAAGAGAAAAAAAGTTTAGAAACTGCCAAAGTTTGGAATGACAGACTCGCCAATTATATTTTATTAGCTATCTTTTGCATCCCATATACATATATTTTCACATGACAGGAGTTCTTCCTTCCCACAGTCACCAAGTGCTTACTCATAGGGGATCATGTGACTGTTGGGGTTTTCTCTCTAATACTGCAGGGTCTTTACCTGACAGCGTAAATCGCCTTGAGGTGACTTTTGTTGTGAATTTGCGCTATATAAATAAAATTGAATTGAATGACTGTTGGGTTCCTTAGTTCTGTTGCATTTATGGAATTATAAACATATTTCTTTTACCAACAAACTCAAACAACTGTAAAGCGGCAGAAAAATCATTCATTAACGTGTTTAGGCCTACTCTCTTGAAATATAGTCACTATAAAGGTCAGTAGGCTGCTTTGAGCTCTGCCTGTGTCTGTGCAAATGAATCAAATCAAAAGGAGCTCATTTTGATAATGAATAAAAATGTAGGAGGCTAACAGCTTTAAAAGTGAACACGAAAAAAGAAAGTCTCCACTTTATTTTCTGTAAGTCCAGCAGCAAATCAAGCACACCAGCAGAAGCAAGTCGATTTGTCCATGCACTGTTAAAATCTCCATTTTTATCCATAGCTTACTGGGTTGCCATGCATGTCTGTGGGAGGAAGCCAGAGTACCTGGACAGAACCCACTCAGGCCACACAGAAAGGTCCCAGCCTTTGAATGGATTCAAACCCAAGACCCTGCTGCTGTGAGGCAACAGTACTAACCACTACTCCACGGTGCCAATTCGAAATTGGCCATAGGTGTGAGTGCGAATGAGTATGTCTGCCTCTCTGTGTTAGCCCTTGTGATAGGCTGGGGCGGCTGTGGCTCAGGAGGTAGAGCGGGCCATCCTCTAATTGGAAGGTTGGCAGCTCGATCCCTGGCTTCTCCAGTCTGCATGCCGAAGTGTCCTTGGGCAAGATGCTGAACCCCAAATTGCTCCCGAGTGTGAATTTGCGTGTGATAATCAAATGTGCTTAAAGGCACAGAATAAAGCGCTGCATGATCGTGTGTGAGAATGAGGCTTGTATTAAAAAGTGATTTGAGTGCTCAGAGTAGAAAAGCGCTATATAAGCAAAAGCCCAGTCCAGATTGGCAACCCATCCAAGGTGTAGCTCAACTCATGCCCTAAGGCAGCTGAGATAGGCTCTAATCCGCCCACAACCCTGAATTGGATAAGCAGAAGAAAATGGCTGGATGGATGGATGGATGGATGGACAGACTTATTTGCTGTTCACATCCATAGCTAGGGAGACTTACCGTGGGACTAGCCATGTATGTGTTTACATACAAAACATGCAAAATTATGCATCTTCATCTTGTCAAAGCTGCAGGGAGCCACTGGAGGTGGGCAAAAGAGCCACATATGGCTCGGGAACTGTGGGTTCGAGACCTCCGGTTTAAACCGGCAAACAGTGAAACCAAGAACAAACCACAAAGGTCTAACTGGGATGCAAAGCAAAGTTCCCTGGCTAATAAACCTGTGACTTACAACCAGTGTTATATATAGTTACAATCATGTAATTACTTGAGTTACAAAGGTTCTTCGATTATCTGCACAGTTAGCAGACAGCAACAAAAATTCAATCATCAAACGGCTTCTTTTGGTGGCCATTGTTTTGTTTACTTCTGCAATTTTGCCTAAATCCTTAAAGTGAGTTTACAGTGTGTTACAAATGTCTGCTAACCAGGAGCAGTTCAAACCTTCACAGAGGAAGGTGAATCAGTGAACTTGCCTGGCTTCAGTTTTAAATACTGCTGTGATCAGGCCTCATGACAAGTTAAAATGCCTTCTGTAAAAAATGCATAAAGTACAAAATTGTTCCTGCCAGAAATCCCACAGAGTTATGCTATATAATTAATTGGCTGGACTCTGTCAAAATGAGCCTTTTTATCTGAGAGGTGATTTTGATGATTTTGATCTGGTTCTCTTTGATGTGAATTCCACCTGCCCTGGAGCAGGCTGAGAGTTCAGGCTGCCACGGTGAAATGTTTTAACTTGAGCCAGGCCTG
Organism: Etroplus canarensis; assembly: GCA_015106775.1. Lineage (NCBI taxonomy): Eukaryota > Metazoa > Chordata > Actinopteri > Cichliformes > Cichlidae > Etroplus > Etroplus canarensis. Next base: position 24,826 of record VUQH01023476.1, read on the forward strand.
TGAAACTGAAAAGCCAGAGATATAAACTCCAGAGTTGGCTTGGGAACGCATTAACCTCGCTTCGTGAGAGCGGACCCTCCGGTGTGCATTTCTGTTTTCTAGCGACTCATTCATGTGACAAAGTGGAGGCAACTGGGCTTTCAGCTTTCTGCATTTCCTTTACTTTCCACTCAATAGCATCTGAACTGGCTCACAGCAGCTCTAAGAAATTCAAGAGCATTTTGATGTTGCTAGTCATGGCCTGTGTGTGTGTGTGTGTGTGTGTGTGTGTGTGTGTGTGTTTACAGCCTGGGCTGAAGAGCTCAAGCTGCTGAATTATTAACGCTGTCGGTCTGTGGTCGGGGGTCACTCTAACACTTTAGAAAAGCCGTAAACTAAAGTGGACAGGAAACCTGTAAGTGTTTGGTTTTTTTTGTGTGTGTGTGTGTGTGTGTGTGTGTGTGTGAAAAGCCTGCTCGACCAATGTGTCTAAACACAAACTGAGTGTGAATGTTTGAATACTGTATGCATACATATCACTGTACTGTATGTGCCTCAGCTACATAGGTGTGTAAAACTGTGTGTGATCCATCCAGTGAGCGAGGTCCCCTCCGGTAATCTGTGTGGATCTTTACACAAATACGCCATTAGATGAGATCCCAGACTGTGCTGCTGCTGCTGCTGCTAATGGCCTTAGACAAGAATTCCTCCTGTTGAGTGTTCGACACAGCCCATTGTTTGTGCAGATGGGTGTGTTAGTGCTATACAAATGGCCCTAGAGACAGCAAGAGAGCTCTTCTGGCTTCAACACTGTCGAAAATATCAGGGTCATTGCCCTCTCACCAATACTCAAAGGACATAGTGTGACAGCTAGTGCTTCATTTACTTCTTTTATGAGGGCTTCTGTTCTGTTTCGGTATAAAAATAAGTTGATGTCGGTATAAAACTAAGTTGTTAACTAGGAGACGTCTGTAGAATTTTCATATTTAGATGTAACGAAATTCATTGCGTTGACTGGCACTGTGGTGTAAAAAGAGGCATAAAAAAAAGAGAGAGTTTGCCGAGCCCCTGGCTCTAGGGACATGGTCAGCTCGTCGCTGCTGTTTCCCTGGGGGGCGTGGGTACTTGGGGTCTCCGGAGCAGGTGGCTGGATGACATGTCGTGGATGCTGGCCAACCTCCTTGGTGGTCCCGGGTGGCTTGGGCCTCTGTGGTGTGGGTGGGTGGGGGGTTCCTGATGATGGTGGGCAGTTCTCGAACCCCTGGGGTCCTGGGGTCTCATCTTGGACCTGCTCGGGGATGGCCGTTCACTCGCGGGGTCGTCTGCCTGATGGCTGTTCTCTCGCGTGGTTGTCTGCCTGGTGCCCTTGGTCTTCTGGGGCTCTTGCCCTTTGACCGTGGGGCCTCCCTCTTTTTCCTCCCAGGGTGGGTGCGCGGCTGCCATTGGGATGTGTGGCCTCGGGTCTTCCGGGTCTGCTGCGCCTGTCTGTCTGTCTGTCTGTCTCTTGCTCCCCGGAAGTGCAGGAGCAGCATATCACCCTCAGTATTAGGTGCATTTTGTTACAAACACACACAAAGATTGTACGTTTGTGTATCATATATCTGTTTTTCCTCTTTCAGATGCTGTTTGCTTTTTGACAATGTTTTGTTACAGATGTAGCGGTTGGCAAACTGATATGCTCCCTTCTGTTCTTCCTTTCTTTCTTTATCTTTTCTTTCCCCTACCTGTCAGTTCTTGCATTAATTTATATTAATGAAAAAACAATAAAGTACACAGAAATACGACAACAAAAGGAGCCTATAGAGAGTTCACTGAGCTCCTCTTGGCAAATCAAATGAGTTTGGCGATTCAGATTATGATTCTGCTTGCTAAAGCTGCCAGACAGGACAGGTTAAAAAAGTGGTCTAACAACCTGCATGTCATTTTCGACAGCAGAAAAAAAAAACTGAAATTTGCTTCCTGTTTCTCCTCTCTTAAAATAAACACACTCAAAAAAAAACAGGAGGCAAACCATTCCCAGGTAAAACGGCAAGAGGAAAAGCTAGAATTATAGCAGCACAACTGTACAAAAAAATAGTTGAGATGTGGCATAAAACAGAAACAACAGTATGCAATAACTAACATCAGAAATGGAAAGTAATACATAGACAGTATAGCAAATGTTGAAACTTATATGTCCAAAAATGACATACAGAATGTGACCTTGAACACAGTTTGGATGAGCTATTAGGCATCATTGAGTGTAATTTTAATTAAATGTTAGTATGGTAGGGGGAGTAGCGATTCTCGTGAAATGTGGATGGATGCCGCACCATGGCATGAGCTCATTAGTGAACAAAACTGACCGCTGAAATCACTGATGTCACTTAAAACTCAACGTTACATTCTTTTCAGAACCCACATCCATTTACGATGGACTGAGACTGACTATAAAACTGGCCTTTATATTTACGTAAGTACATTTATTGCGGCTGGGTAAAAACTTCCTGGGTTCCTGTCATGTAAACAAGGCTGAAACCAACTTGTGATTTCTCAGTAAAGTTGACGTATGTCTAAGTCAATGAAATGAGAAGAAATGTCGAAATGCGTGTTGTGGCTGATGCCAGGCAACACACTTTGAGGTGTTTTATCTTGTGACCCCTTTAGCCGAGCACCAAAATGTTGAGCTTCAACAACTCGACATGAATTTACATGAATCAGTCCAGCGCTCTTCCTGTTTTGTTTTTTTTTTAATGAGTGTAGGTTGGGAATTCAGAAATAGAAGCAGCTCTGTGAATGTAGCCACCTCTCTGTGTGCCTCCCTCCCTCTCTCTGATAACTACGTGCTTCTGCTGTGGCAATCACAAAAAAAACAAGTCAAGTACACCTGGGGGGGTTGCGCAGTATTTTTGTTACATAATTGTTTTATTCCTTTTTGTTTGACTCAATATTCAAGTGGACTCCATAAAACGTGAGTGGCATGGAATGTGAGAGTTGTTTAAGATCACTTCATTTTTTTCAGTACTGAGGTGGAACTGTTTTTAGATTAGAGAAGATTCTACAGTCTCTTCGTACAGCCTGTTTGGGAACCCCTCATCATTGAGACTATTGCAAAATCGCAGAGTGAATTTCCATGTCACTCGCTGCCTGGTGATTAAGTGGA
>VUQH01023477.1:0-10916 GCA_015106775.1 Etroplus canarensis
CACACACACACACACACACACACACACACACACACACACACACACAAAACGGAGTGTCCGTAATGCAAGCAATTTCCCCCTGGGATGAATAACGTGTTCTGATTCTGATATTTGTAATTCTTCCAGAAATATCCCCACCCTCCAGGACAAAAGAAAAAGAAGGTGGTGAAATATGGAATGGGAGGTTTCCTCATCTTTGCTCTCATCAGCATCATCTGGTTCCCACTTCTCTTCATGTCATTGGTCCAATCAGCAGCTGGAGTGACCAATCAGCCTTTGGACGTCTCCATCCAGCTCAGCATCGCAGGATACGAGGTTAGAATCTACACAAGCCCAGTCATATTTTGTGCTGATTATAGTTTAATCTTTTTATATTTGTGCACTTATATTCTAAAACACTAAAGCTACCAGGCCATTATTATTACCTGTGAAATTGTGCTTCTTACTTAGGTGAAAGTGATGTCTTGTGGATAAAAGTTCCTTGCTATCATTAAATACAAAAACAAATAACAAATATCCTGCAGTAACATCATGGTTTTTGTATATGTATGTGTACATGTATTCATTCTCTGGTGCCTATGTGTGTTTTCACAGCCTTTATTCACCATGAGTGCTCAGGAGCAGAACTTGATTCCATACACAGAAGCTAAATTCAACAGACTCACCAAAGTTTATGCTACTCATCCAGTAAGACAGTCTTTATTCTGCTGTACATAGAAACAAACAGTAAAGAAAAAACTTCCAGTAGATCTAGTACAATAAGATAATCCATCAGTAGTGAAAAATATTTATCATAAAACTACACATTTTTCAGCCCAGTCTTAACTGTGAGACCCACTATGACCATGGGGGAGCAGTCACTCAGTTATTATGACTGAAAGCCAGTACACCAATAGAGATACATTACTGTTTGGCTTTTTGAGGTCAAGGATTAAACTGGCCTTTTGTAAAATGTGTATTTTTTCTCACAATGAAAGAGGATATAACTGATAATAATGAAATAACAAAAATAAAATATGAAAATACACTGCTCAAAAAATTAAAGGAACACTTTAATCAGCACATATCATTTCAAATGACCCCTTAACCCCTAGCCTCTATTTTAGCTGTTGCAGATGTGCAGTATGAGAGCCCCCTCTGCAGGGGGTTCTCATACTGAAGAAGTTAAACTTCTGGTCAGTTAAGTAGCAGAGAGGGTTGGTAATCACTTTCAGCTGCTTTTGGTGTTAATGATATAAACAACAGGTACATTAGAGGGGCAACAATGAGACAGCCCCCAAAACAGGAATGGTTTTACAGGTGGAGGCCATTGACAATTTCCCACCTCATCTTTTCTGACTATTTTTTACTAGTTTTGCATTTGACTAGGGTCATGTAGCATGAGACCATACCCAGACCCTACAGACGTTGCACAGGTAGTCCAGCTCCTTCAGGATGGAAAATCATTAGGCGCCATTGCCAGAAGGTTTGCTGTATCTCCTAGCACAGTCTCAAGAGCATGGAGAAGATTCCTGGAGACAGGCAGTTACTCTAGGAGAACTGGACAGGGCTGTAGAAGGTATTTAACCCATCAGCAGGACTGGTATCTGCTTGTTTGTGCAAGGAGGAACAGGATGAGCACTGCTAGAGCCCTACAAAATGACCTCCAGCAGACCACTTATGCGAATGTCTCTGACCAAAAAATCAGAAAAGGACTTCACAAAGATAGCCTGAGGGTCCTACATCCTGTACTGGGCCCTGTGCTCACTGCCCGGCACTGTGGAGCTCGATTGGCATTTGCCATAGAGTACCAGAATTGGCAGGTCAGCTACTGGCACACTGTACTTTTTACAGATGAGAGCAGGTTCACCCTGAGCACATGTGACAGGCGTGAAAGGGTCTGGAGAAGCTGTGGAGAACATTATATCTGTAACATCATTCAGCATGACCAGTTTGGTGGTGGGTAAGTGATGGTTTGGGGAGGCATATCAATGGAGGGATGTATAGACCTCTACATGCTAGGCAACAGCACTTTGACTGTCATTAGGTATCAGGATGAAATCCTTGGACTCATTGTCAGACCCTACACTGATGCAGTGGTTCTGGGTTCCTCCTGGTGAATGACAATGACCGGCCTCATGTGGCAAGAGTATACAGGCTCTTCCTGGAGGATGAAGGAATTGATACCATTGACTGGCCCACATCCTGACCTGACCTAAATCCAGTAGAACACCTTATGGACATTATGTTTCAGTCCAACTGACAACACCAGGTTTCACCTCAGATTATCCAGGAGCTCAGTGATGCCCTGGTCCAGATCTAGGAAAATAATCAACGGCGGGACATTTTCTCATTAGAAGCATGACCGACGTTGATTATTTTCATTTCCATCAAACAACGTGGGATCCTTATTTTCTTAACACATTACCCAGTCTATATCAGTATAGATATCCAGCATGATGTGATGTGCTTTCAAAGTGTTCATTTGATTTTTTGAGCAGTGTATATATTCATATTTATTTATTCCTGATATATATCTATGTCCATCAATTTTCTTAACTGCTTTTACAACTCAAGGTCACAGGGATGTATCTATTAAACCCCTATGTGGGCTCCTTTTAACACATTAATATATGGATTTCACCTTCGTTTTACATAAATTCTGCTTGTTGACAGAAATACCCTAATTAACTCTACAGTCATGACTTCTGGACATTGAATACATCAGACCACTGCATTGGCATTTACTGCAGTAATTTAAGAAATCATATCCTCTCTCAATCTCTTTTCCAGTCTGCCATGCAGTTTATAATGAATTATGAAGCTGAGGACATTCTTGTTGCTAAAATTAAGAGTGATGCCAGTTTACTGTGGAGCATCAGCCCAGCCAGTCGAGAAGCCATGATACAGGAGCTCAGCAACTCATCTCATATATATATGACCTTACGCTGGACACTACTCAGGTCAGGCTGTGTGTGTGTGTCTGTGGTTGTCTAGCGTGTAATTATTTGTTTATTGCACATGAGGATCATTTCTGCTTTTTATTTTGGTCAATTTTTGAACAAAAGAAAGAAAATATTATGTTTTAAACTAATTTAACTCATAGGCTAAATGTATGAATGTGTGCGTCTGTGCATTTGACCTATGTCCATATATGTATTATCATATTAACTTCTTATGGATTCAAGAATTTGTCAGTCCTGTCCTTGGTAGTATGCAAATTCAAACCATTATTTCTTTTTACTTTTTTAATATTTTTAAGTGAATGTCTGTTTAGTATTAAAAATTAAAAATATATAGTAGCAATTTGCATTATTGCTTTTAACATTGAAAAAACTCACACTTCTGAAAAATTCCCTTCCTAAGGAATGCATCCATATCCATGAATGCCGAGACGATGGGAGAGCACACCGTGAAGTTTGATGATAAGGACTTGAGGGAAGGGATTGTCAGAATGCTTAAAGGAAACAGCAATACACCTGTGTAAGTCTTAGTCAGCACAACATTAATGGATGGATGTTTTGTCTTATTCAGGTTCTGAAATCTGTGCTAGAAAAAAACACAATTAAATTTAAAAAAAACTGCAACTACTCTATCTGGCTTTGCTAGATGAAGGTAAAACACAGCTCCAACTATGTCTATAGCTATAGAGGGAATGGAAGCTTTTTGCGAAGTTATTGTGGTTTCACACAAAACCAAGTTTAATGTGAGGAATCCTGGTCAAATCTGGAGGGCTCCAGAGTGCAACATTAGTGAATACTTTGAAAACTAAATGGTGCTGAGCTGTGTTTTTCTATCCTGTAGGATCATCAACTCTCTGCTGCCTAAGTTCATCAGGGGTCCCAAAGGACCAGAGTCCAAAATGGCAACCAGGATGAAAGTAGGTTAGTTAGTGTTTATTGTATATTTGTCATATTACAGATTATTCTTTAGTATAATGTCATAGAATTGTACTTTTAATATCCTGATCCTTATGCTATCTTGTTATTTTGATTCTTTCAGTCTTCATTAAATTATGGGTTGTATAAATTACCACCTGATCAAAGTAATTTGTTCTATTCCCCACCATTTATGTTTATAATATGGACTTTGCTTTAACCCCAACATGTTTTCCCTCAGACTTGTCGGACCGTCCCGACCTTCAGTCTCTGGCTTTCTTCAGGCCCATGTCAGTCAAACTTCAGCAGGTCAATGGAACGTCAGGAAAAGAGGCAGACCAGTGGTGGGTGGTGGAGGAGTGTTCCCCAGTTCTCACCTCCTCTGAGCAGAAATGTCACAGCATTGAGATAGTGGTGTTCAGTGATAAAGTCAGCCCCTCCAGTCTTGGCTTTTTGGCAGGACACGGGTAGGTAACAAGAGATCTTTACTGCATTCTATTAGGAAAGCTTTCTCATGTGTGGGCTCTTTAAACACAGAACCTATTATCTTTCTCTCCTCGCCACAGCATTGTAGGTCTTTACATGTCAGTGGTGCTAGTCATTGGAAAGTTTGTCAGGGAATTCTTCAATGGGATATCCAGGTCCATCATGTTCGAGGAGCTGCCATGCGTTGACAGAGTCCTGAAACTCTGCACAGACATTTTTGTGGTTCGGGAAACAGGAGAGATGGAGCTAGAGGAGACGCTGTTTGAGAAGCTCATCTTCCTCTATCGATCACCAGAGACTATGATCAAGATGACCAGAGAGAAGAAAGACAGCTAGGGCCCACTAATTTGTCAAAGTGCTCAAGTTACTCTCAATTATGATGGATGATTACAAGTAAATAATGTACCTTTGACTGCTCCCTTGATTACAAGTGAATAAAAAAAAAATTAATAAAAATTTAAAAATTGAGCATCTGCATGAATCTACAATTAGAAAATGATCTGATTGTAATCATGTGATCCTGACTAGATTTTGATTAGCTCCTCCCTATCCTTACTAGTCATGTCCACTGACCTTAATTGACAGGACAAGTCTAAAAGTCTGAACTATTTGAATGGTTAGACATTAATGTCTAATATAGTCAAAAACATTAAAGGTCATTAATGAGAGTTACTTGTTTACCAACACTTCAAATCATACAAAACTAAACTTGTTAATTCAAATGTCTACCTGTAGAAATTGCTGACCCACTCTAATACCCCTTAATCTTACTTAGATGACTAGAAGTTCCTGTTGAATGTGATTTACTATAATTTACTTTGTTTTCATGCCATCGGTTAATGCATGCTTTCTAATGGCTTTGGATTTAGGTCTTTACTGGTGTAAAGAAGATGTCATCCCATTCTGATGTCTGACTAGAGGACCATGAAATCACTGTTAAACTCTTGGATCCACACACACACACCTCTGTAAATACTATGTTTCTGTATATGACTATATAGACTTCTGCATCGGTTTATATCAAATAAAAATTGTTTGACAGAAATAACTGTGTCTCATTGTGCAGCACTGTAAATACAACGGTATATTCACCAACAAGGCAAAAACACTAGGAGAAAATACATTTCCAACATCCATCTTTAATACAACTTTAATTACAAATGAAAGGGGAAAAAAGTTAATGGCATCCAGGTCCCCAGTCTCTAACATGCCATCTTGGTGCTATCCAGCTTTTAGTTTCCTTCTCCATGTTGTACAGGACAGGACAATGACAGGACCTCACAACCCCAGGAAAATCTATCTACATCATGATCATACATCCTGGAAAGAACAAAAAAGAAACACCAATGAAGAGACTCGTGAAACGTTTTTTTCAAAGAGAAAATATCAAGTGACTCAGGTTAGAATTATGCTACTTTCAATTCAAACACTTAGATGACTGTACAGCAAAAATACAAGCAAGGTACAAGCGTCAGTTGTACAAAGGCCACTTCCCAGGTCTTAAAGGGTATCAGACATGTATAAATTAAACCAAAAAGAGAAAAAACAACTTTCTCCACTCAGTGCAAATTTTATGCATTTCCAGGTCCACCATTTCCAACAGATAATGACACCATGAGATACAGAAACTAGAAACATATTTTGTTCACTTTTTTCAAAATGACTTATTAGTTCCCAAAAGACAAAATATGGGCTTGGGAGACTTTTAGGAGCTCCCCAATAAAACAGATGCATGTGTTTCATGTGCAGCAGCATTTGGCAATTTATTTATTTTTTTTTTTTTAAAGAGACTTATCTGCTTGGCGCTCAACTCCAGAAAACAAGTTGGTGAAATGTTGTTTTTAAGACATTTGGTTCAGAAAGTCTTGAAGGCACAATACCTCAGCCAAAATACAGTAAACAGCAATATTAATGAATCATCACCTTCTCAAGTTCAGAGCAGGTGCATCACTGATGATAGGCATCAAGATATATTAACTCAAAGGCTGAATTTTAATAACTTTAAGGTTACATTTAGAAAAACAATATTAAAATGTCTTGTTTATTTATTTAATTTAGAGCATTTGAAATTAGCACCGTACACCTTCAAACGTATGGACACCTTCAGGAAACAGATGCATTGTTATACATTTTTTTAAAAGTCATGAAAAGGTAGCGCCACTAAGCTTAAGGACATTAATACGGTGCTTAAGTGTTTGTGCAACACTAAAAAATAATCCAACAACACAAAAAAAAATCTGTGGCTGAAAGCGCTGTCACAGCTGAACTCTCCTTGACATTAGCGACGTCAGGGGAATGATGAGAAGCGTGCTCGTTATGTTTGATGGACTTACATGCTGTTTTAGGTCTGATGACTTTGACGCTGGACTCCGCGGCCTTCATCGCCTCGGTTCTTAACTGCGGCTTCAGTGCGGCCCGCACCGCGTTAGCGCAGATCGAGGAGAAGCGGATGTAGCTGCACAGAGGACACACAGGTTAGCCGCATGCTAAGTGACACTGACAATGATTAGTCTGGAAACCGACGAGCACAGCCTCCTCTTCAAAAACAAATCATGCACCATCGCAATGAATCACATCTTACACGCTTCTTAACGAACATTACGGCCATATCTCGAAGGCATGGCTAACAATAAAGCTAGTAGACTAGCTACGTAGCTAAGCTAAGGATTTGATTAAAAAGCCACGAGAGTATAAAATAATATACTAAATACTGTTACAAATACTGCTGTGTAACTGCATATTTATTTTTATTTTAATACCTGAGGCCTGCCTGTCTCCAGTATGCGACCATCTTGCTGTATTGTAGCTTCAAGGACAGGTCGGGTTGGGTGCGTGATGACGTTTTTTGACAAACGCAAGCCTTTTTATCCTAGCCAATAAAACAGCGCTTAAGCATGATTGACAGTTGTGATGTTCCTATTCATCCCACCTCCAAAGAGAGCGCCTCCCTCTGAGTTTGGCTAAACCGGTCCGCCAAAGGGTCCAATCCGGCTCACTGGATGGCTTGGAAAAACTCCAAATTGAGAAAAAGGGTGGCCTGGTAAATTAAACCAAAGTGGGTAAGCAATAGATAAATCATTAAATAGCAAAAACGAAGGTGCTTTTGTATTGTCAGTGTTACATTAAATAACAGAAAAAGTTCCTGTTTCACTTTTTACTTCAGATTTTTTTTTTTTTACAGTGGGGAGAAACAGTAACACTTTAAAAGGATATTTTATGTGAATTCTGTATAATTACAAAACAAAGTCCTAGTGATGAGCCTCCAGACCCTTTTCTGTTAATTTACACATTTATTATTAAAGTGGTGCCGGAGAAGGAGCCAGACCCTTTATTACGGCGTCAGTGTCTGACCTCACAAAAGCTTCTTCTTTATGAATGGACCAAAAAAAAATCCCATGGACACACTCCAAAATCTTGTAGAAAACCTGCAAAAGGAGGAACCACTCCATATTATTGCCTATGAATTGAGAATGGGATGTCATAAAAAGCTCCTGTAGGTGTAATATGTATGCGACTTAATACTTTTGTCTACGTTAGTGTATATTATTATGAATATTTACTGGGCGGCAATTATAAGATAGAAGCATCCACCTACAGAAAAGTAGAGCATCTGCAGTTACAGTTTGAATACATTTTTCACTTTCTGGGAAATTCAGATTATGGATTTGTCTGGGAATACTGTAAGACAAAAAAAATCCTCATCACATTATTATTATTAATAATATTGCAATAAATGAATGTACTATGAGCTTGAGTGTACTGTATAACAGCAGCACAGACCTAAAGGCGGGGCAGGATTTTCAACAGGAATCCACAGTTATTATCAACATGCATTTAAAACTCAGTAATAATGTTAACATTTAAACTAACAATATTAAACTGTAGGAAGAGGGACTTCGCACTGGGTGAGATGCAGTCTCTGGGAATTATGTATTAAATAAAAAAATAAAGGCTAGATTGTTCTGGAAGAAGAGTGCAGCGGCCCTTTCTACCAGCAGGGGGAGCATCAGGGCTGAGAGTCATTAAAGGTTTCTTCTTTAGCCCCTCCTTCCTTCCTGTCGCCGCGGTCACGCTGTCGTTTGTTGCCGGCTCCCGTGCACTGACAAAAAAAAAACCCGTTAAAATGAAGATCTGGGCGTCAGAGCACATTTTCAAGTGAGTAATTTTCTTTCTGTGGCGACGCCTTATAAAAGTCTGCCCGTTAGGTCGCCGGTCTCCTCTTGTATAACCAGTTTTCGTGGTTCGTACTGTCTGGGCGAAGCCGTGAGGGTTGCAGATAAGTTAGATAACACAGAAAGCCTACGCTGTAGTCGGAGTTATCTAACACTTTTACTTTATACTATTTGTCAGGTTTACAAGTGGATTTCGGCTTCCCGCTGCGTTTGAAGTTTACAGTAGCAGCAAGCATTCGTTGGTTGTGTTCTTGCAGTTGAAGTACAACAGACCGTTAGCTGGGTTGACTTTGCTGTTAGCTTTGTGTTGCTAACATATAAGCTAACTTTTCCGCCTTTAATTCCGTGACTGTGGTGTTGTACAAGACTATCCCAATATTTCAGCTTTAGGGGAATGGCTTCATGTGCATTTCGTTTGTGTCGTTATTAATCAGGGGAAAATAAATCTACCCGCGTGTTTGACGTTATGTGCGGAGAGGATTATGTAACGATCAAGGGAGTTGCTCTGTTTACAACCGTTTTAGTATATTTCTCTCGCTTTTGCTCGTTCGATGGTCACAGATGAGCCAAAACGCTCTGCATGTATTAAGTATTGCTGGAAGTTTCTGGAGAACGCTGCGATGGTGCTGATGGTGTGCAGAGGGGGCGTTTCTCCTCCTGCCTGTGCGCAGACACGGACATCCCATTGTGTGTGTTTTTTTTTTTCATTCGGGATTTTATCCAATTTAAAGCGGAGGAAACGTTTTTGCTACAAGAACGAAAAGGAGCCGGTATGGCTCGGAGATAAAGTGGGTCGTCCACTAACTTCGGATTGTGAGAGAAATGGCTGCCTGTGTGAAATAAAAGCGCTGCCTTCTTGGATGCGACTGTTTGTGGTAGGCCATCGATAAAGGCTAGTAATGTGCTACTTACATTGCAATGTCCTGAAATCAACATTTTGTGTACTCTAGTAAATGAAGTCTCTCCCTGTAAAAGCTTTGCCATGTTTAAAATGGCACTTCATGGCTTGCTTTGGTGGTGTTTTCATTTGAATCACTGGCCAGTGTGGACAAACTCTGAGCCCAAGCCAGCTTTAAGCTGCTTTACTTTTTTTTTTAGCACACCCCTTGTTAGTTAGTTGTATGCATTAGCATGTTTGTCTAATAGTTTCTCTTTAAATTGAACTCCTCATGCAGGACAATATTGTCTTGGCAAATTTGGTAAACACAGTTGGTTTGTATTTCTGTTAAAAAAAAAATGCAATTCCCATTTCTCCTGGAAGTGGCACCCTCACTATCAGCTTCTTTTTTGTTTTGTTTTTTTTAAAGAAACTGTAAACTGGCAGAAATTGTCCAGAAGCATAATTTCCGCCGGTACCCTGCTGGTCAGCAGAACTTGTAGTCGTCTTTGTTAACTCAGGCCCCAACCAAGCGGCAATGGAAATCTTACTGATTATCTGCATATTTGAGTTGGTAAAGATTTTTTACCGAACGCCCTTGCTAACGCAACCCTCCCAATTTATTTAGGTTTGGGACTGGCACTAGATGCACACTGGCTTGTGGCCCCCCCCTCTGTGACTGGGTTGCAATAAGACAGTCAAAACATTATGTTAAAATTGCAAATTTTTTGCTGTAATTGGTTGTGAGCAGCACGGTGGCGCAGTGGTTAGGCAGTGCTGCCTCACAGCAAGAGGGTCGGGGTTCAAATCCAGCTGCCGGCTACCTTACTCCCTGTGTGGAGTTTGCATGTTCTCCCCGTGCTTGCGTGGGTTCTCTCCGGGTCCTCTGGCTTCCTCCCACAGTCCAAAGACATGCAAAGGGGGTTAGGTTAATTGGCAATTCTAAATTGACCGTAGGTGTGAATGGTTGTTTGTCTCTCTGTGTTGGCTCTGCGATAGGCTGGTGACCTGTCCAGAGTGTACCCCGCCCTACGCCTGATGACAGCTGGGATGGGCCCCAGCACCCCCCGTGACCCTGATCTGGATAAGCAGAAGATAATGAATGAATGGTTGTGAGAGTGAAATGGTGGTTTTAAGTGACACTGGCAAACCAGCCACAGGGGCCCACAAGCCAGTGTACTCCTAGTGCTGGTCCCAAGCCCGGGTAAATAGGGAGGGTTGTGTCAGGAAGGACATCTGATGTAAAAACTTTGCCACATCAAATATGCGGATTCATATAACACGACTTCCATACCGGATCGGTCGCGGTCTGGGTTAACAACGACCGCCGTTAGCCAACAGGGTGCCGGTGCGGTGGAAACTCAGGCCCTACTGTGCTACTGTTGGCTGAAGACCAAGGAGGGGGAGAGGTGTTAGGAGACAGGGAAAGGTAGGAGGGTGGAGGTGTGAGTAGGAACCTTAAATGTAGGGACTATGACTGGTAAAGGGAGAGAGCTGGCTGATATGATGGAGAGAAGGAAGGTA
>VUQH01023479.1:0-19398 GCA_015106775.1 Etroplus canarensis
GTTATTGGACTTCTCTGCTAATTACAGTTTGTCCATAACAAACACCATGTACAAGCATAAGGGTGTCCATATGTACACTTGGCACCAGGATGCCCTAGGTCGACATGATTGATTTTGTGATCTTGTCATCAGACCTGCGACCGCATGTTTTGGACACTCGGGTAAAGAGAGGCGCAGAGCTGGCAACTGACCGCCACCTGGTGCGGACATTGTACCGATCTGTCGTGGTGAAGAGGGAGCTGAGCTTAAAGGCAAAGAGTTCGATTTATCGGTCTATCTACATTCCTACCATCATCTATGGTTATGAACTTTGGGTAATGACCGAAAGAATGAGATTGCGAATACAAGCGGCTGAAATGAGCTTTCTCCGCAGGGTTGCTGGGCTCACTCTTAGAGACAGGGTGAGGAACTCAGTCATCCAGGAGGGGCTCAGAGTAGAGCCGCTGCTCCTCCACATCGAAAGGAGCCAGTTGAGGTGGTTCGGGCATCTGATCAGGATGCCCCCTGGACGCCTCTCACTGGAGGTGTTTCGGGCACGTCCCTCTGGGAGAAGACCCCGGGGAAGACCCAGGACACGCTGGAGAGACTATGTCTCCCAGCTGGCCTGGGAGCACCTGGGTGTCCCCCCTGAAGAGCTGGAGGAGGTGGCTGGGGAGAGGAAAGTCTGGGCTTCTCTTCTTGAACTGCTGCCCCCGTGACCCGGACCCCCGGAAAAGCGGTAGACAACGAGACAAGACGAGACAATCCAGATAAAACTAAAGACAGATTGTTTATTTTATTTTACTCTAGTTTTACTTCTTGTGTGATTACCCTGCCCTCATTGCCCCCTCCTGTGTCTCATTTAGTCGTGTTCCCTCCTGTCCTTGTCAGATTCTCTGTTTGGCTCCTGTCTGCATTTTCTGCATTTTCTCTTTGTGTTCTGTGTGCTTCATTTTTGGATCCCTGCCTGTGTCACCTTTTTGGATTTTGCATATTTTGGTTTTTGATCATCCAATAAAGACTTGGGTTTTTTTGTCATCTTTGCATGCTTCCTGCTTTTGGACCCTGTCACCACCACTTTACTGTATGACAGCGTACAGCATTTTGATATAGAGAAGCTGTAGGTCAAGTCTGTTGTGCTAATAAAAGTGGACAGTTATGTCAGGGGATGTATTTCAGCACACATGCCGAAAACTGATTTAAAGAAAATTTAAACATCATTATTTGGACCTGCAGCATTCAGGTATTAAAGGGGAAAAAAGCTTTGTCAACATGCAAACCATGCACAAATCTTTTCTGATGCATTTCATGAAACTTCACAATTTTGGATTGACAGTGGAGCAGTTGTTGCAACCTGCAGCTGGGGGAATAAATAAGCTAGTGGCTGATAATCATCTGTCAGCAATCTGTGCTTCTGAATATTTGCTCAACTTTTTCCCTAGTCTACATATCTGCCAGAGACACTCCATCTGGCTCACACTGTCTGTGTCATAAGACCCTTTGCTCCAACGCGCACACTTAGCCACCTTATCTGTGTCTCAGCTGCCAATGTTCCTCTTTGATGTGTCCTTGATTTATGCATGCGTGATAGATTTACACACAAGTATGAATTCCTGCCTGTGTGCCTTTGCCATATCTACAAGGACATCATCAACCAGTGATATTGCAGACAAACCTCCAGTTAACCAGCTAGACGGTTTACTACTACTGCCAGACCTGATGACAGATCAGTGTGTAAAACCAACACACAGCTCTCACAGGTTTTCCACAAGGCAACCTGTGGATCCCAGCAATGTGTTTGAATGACTGAAGATTGATTATATGGTAAAGCAGCACAGTAGGACTGAAAACAACTCCAGCAGTTCCAGCAGCTGAATGACAGAGACTTTATAATCCACTCAATCTTCTTCTGTTATGTAATAATTTCTGGTACAACACTTAAAATTCTGGCCAAACTGTTTGGCCCATTTGAGTTTAAAGCATTTGTAAATCAATTTTAATTCGACTTTAGAGTTACAATGGACAATCTGAAAAGCTCAACTTTAAGTGTTCTATTTTCAGCTTACAGGTAAAAGCATGGAACCTCCAAAGGGTCATGGTATAAGTCACATTTGTTTGACATAGCTGACTAAGGACTGACCTTTCTACACTTTCTTTTGTATTATTTTTACACCTAATTTGCATTTTTACTCACAGTTTGGTTACGTTTGTCGACCAAAATACTTGATTTGTTCTAAAAATAATTTATTTACTAGGTTGCCTGAGTCTCATCAGAGAAGTCTTTGGGGGGAAAAAAACCACATACGTGAAAACATTATTTACATTAAGATAGAAAATAGCGTCTGCTTTCTCTTACTCATGTTATGCAGGTATAAACTGAATAAACTAATGATAAGAATGTACTTTTGCCTTTGAAGTACACCAAGACGACTTTATGCAACCCTGAATTGATAAAAAAAATCTTCATGAGTTGCTTAAGCTCTTCTTTACTGTTAATTTTAAAAAAGTGTTTGCTCTACTAAGATGTATCTGTGGCCAAAGGAAAATGTTTTAACTCAGCGGTCTCAAACCTGCAGCTCTTTTGTCCATTTCCAGTAGCTCCCTGTGGCTTTGATAAAACCCTGGATGAATATGAAAATAAACAATGAATATGTTTTAACATTTTTCATTTGTTCATTTTTCCTGTAAGAGATCATTTATACTCTCCATTTGTATGCAGCCTATTCTCCAAATGAAAAAAAAATTGTATGTGAATCATAACCTGTATCTATCACCTTATCCTATTAATTTTGCTGAAACATAAATGGTGCACTTTTACTATTTTTAAAGCTGTTAGGCTGCTATATATTTTGAATATTATCAAAGTAGGCTACTTTTAACTTAATTAATTTACACATGAACAATATGGTCTGCATATCTTCACAACTACTTTGTTTCAAAGTCAGTCTAAACATGCTAATAGATATTTTTCTCCACTCTACAATTGTTCTGCTTTGTTTGAAATTAAGAAAATTCTAAAAATGTAAGCATTTTTTAAAATATTTTAGTTCCTTAATTTCATAAATGTAACAAATAAACTGTATTATTGTAATCAAAATGCAAGTTCCACAATGCAAAGCTGCTTGTGCTAAAATATAGACCCAATTAATAATGTTGATAGGCTAATTTATACTTAATGTTGTGCCACTGTCATTTTAAGGCTCAAATATGTTTTGCAGCTCCATGCATATTGTCTTGGCCAAAAATTGTTCGGAAATGGTTTTTTTGACAGCAAAGGCTGCTGACTTGTGGTTTGACTGAAAAGTTCTGCCAAAAAAGGAAAAATTGTGTCCATGTACAAAGTTTTCATAGATTTCATCACTCTTACATTTTGCCTTTAAGCCAGGCTTTACTGCCCTGTATACTCCAGAAAATCAGATATGTTTTATACAGTCATATTTTGGCAGGTCCAGTGTAAACATCCATTACACTTAAACAACTCTTCAGAAAGAATGGTGGGCTGTGCATATTGGTACTGCTTTTTATTATGTCATATGACATGTGTTGGCCCAAGAGTCTTAAACTTCTTCACAGGTTATTACAAAATATCTGTCAGTAAAGAATGAAGACACATTTCGTGCATCACAAAGGAACTGGCATGAGTCTTTGTAGAACAAAGATGTGAACCCTGTAAACTGTTTTCCTACTGTTAATGTATGTAAAGGGCCAACAAGAGGGCAGCCAAAGGAAAGGAGTTGACTTAAAGGAAACTAGTCTGCACAATGGGTTACCTGAATGTGTATAAAGGGGTAACAGGGCATAAACAATGGCAAGATATGATAATGATTATAATGGCACATACTTTTAGAATGATATCTAGTGATACATAAAGAAGACATGGATGTAGTTGAGTGAAGTATTAGATGCTTACATGCATGGAAAACTAGCAAAGAAAATTCAGGATGATAGCTTTCTCTGCTTCATCAAAGCCTTTCTGTTCTCCCAGGTTGTGGTAGCGACAGCAGACATTGCAGCATTCCTCTTCGTGATTACACTGAAACATGTTTAGACATCTGCAGCAGGTTGGAATTACAACATCAGACTAAAACAGGTTACTATCTTCTCATCAGTACATTTAGGAAATATCAAAACATCACAGTATCTCAGACCTCACCTGGTAACACCACCCAGGACTGTCAACATACCCAAAGTCATTGAATGTGCACTATTTTGCTCTGGGTGACAGCTCAAGCAAACCTTGGTGCTGGTGCACTCTGGCTGAGTTTGTTCTGCATGCTGAAATTACAAAGGGTGGCAAATAATATACGAGAGATGTGGGTGTCTATTTCTCCCACTGTGTGTTTGGAGTTATGCATCTTGCAGATCACTGGTAGGGATGTGAATGTGTGATGATTAAAGAGCAGGGTCCTATCTGCTGCAGGCTTAGGATGTGTGTGGCTTTGTCAGAAAAGTCAGTTTATATATTGTTTTTCCTTTTATGGTATTTTTGCCTTAAGTATAGAAAAGAAAACACAATACTACATGAAATATGGGTAAAGGCAGCAAGTGAATTCAAAGTAAAAGTCCCACCGAAATCAAACCAGGTAGTGACTCATAATGGCATTTGCACCCATATAGTAGTCGCCTTAACCACCCAGCTATATACCTCATATCTTGTTTTTTAACCCGACTACAACTGACACAAGACAAGACAAATTAAACTGCCATCCAATATTCAAAAAATTATGAGACAAAAGAAAGAAAAAGAAGCTCCAAGTGACCAAGGAAGAAGATTTCGGGTCTGTTCTGTTCTGCAGACAGTTTTTTTACTGTTCTGAAACGCTGCAGTGTATGTGCTCAGAGCTCCTCTCCCTACCTCTACAGCTGAGCCCAGTCACCATATGGAGGAAACTCATTCATATATTCTCCGCACAGAGCTCATGACCATAGGTGAGGGCTGGAACGTAGCTCGACTACATTAAAAGCTTTGCATTCCAGCTCAGCTCTCTCTTCACAATGGTCAAGTACAACAACGGAGAAATAGTGGCACCAGTCCAGTCCATCTTACACTCCACCTTACTTTCATTTGGAAATCCAGTCCCAAGATAGCTGGACTCCCTTGCTTAGGGCAACAACTCTCCCCAACCCAGAGGGAACAATCCACCATTTTTCAGCAGAAGACCATGACCTCAGACTTGGAGGAGCTTACTCTCATCCCAGCTGCTTCACTCTCAACTGCAAACAACTCCAGCACGTGCTGACGGTCATGCTCCAATGAACATATAGCGTGCAAAAAGGAAGGGTTGCAGTCCTTAGGTTTCCAATATTGACACCTCAAATCATCTGGACATGCCCTGGGATCCTTTCCGTGACTATTACAAACAGGACTGAAATCAAGGTGGAGTCCAACACCCACTGAACACAAGCTTGGCTTTACATTTAGGAGGTAGACGCAACTCTCACCCAGAGATTCCAAGAAGCCTGGGAATCTGAGGCCAGGTAATTTGGACCAGTACTCAGTGCTGTGACTTGAAATTGTATAGAGGTGACACTTGCTTTCTGGTGAAAACTCTAAGATGGTGGCACCCAGCTGGGAGCTTGCGAGTCTCCCTACACATGCCCAGCCCCTGTCATGGGAAATAAAACTGAAGTTCAGCCCCTTCTGCAGGATTCAGTATGTTGACATGGGTATCGCCCTCACCTCCTTCCCCACTAGAGAGATGACTTCCTGAGAATGATGAGAGGGGTCATGATGCCCAGGTCCCTGCCTTTGTCTGACAGTTTGGAAAGCACCCAAATCCAAGGATGTCCCATCACCTGGTGGGCCCACAGGATTGTTGAACTATGTTATTAATTCAGCTTGTGTCCAGCCAAGTCCTGTGGCACAAGGCCTAGCCACCAAGGCAAGCGAGGTACCATAACTGACCCACTGAAAACAATAACATTTGAAAAGTTTAGAAGATTCCTCTGATTTAATTATTTTTATATAGACACATATGATCTCAGCTGACTCAGTGGGGAAAAAGACTCTTTCACCTCAATTCATGGAGGTATTAAGAAGTCTATGGATCCTATTTTATGTAAATTCCGTGAGCAATCAAAAAAAAATTTAATGATTTTATTTGCTCACAGAAGTTCTCACAAATACTGATTTCCTGACACAATCTGAAGTTACATCTTGGCTGCACTGAGACTTTATGCTTCTGATGCATTTTGTGTGGTATTGTTGCTTGACTGCTTTTTTGTGCCTGCAGTGAAATTTTCTGCTGTTGAAAACTGTCTTAAGTTAATCTTTTTTTCTTGCTAATTAGTCAGACTTAGCTTTGTGGAGCATAACTTTTTATGTCTATGTAATATCTGAACACTAGATTGATATTAAGCTATAATCAAAGCCTATTCTTTATCTTTTTTCTGTGTTCCTCAAAAACAAAGAAGTCAACAAATTAAAGCTAATTATTCTTCAATGCATGTTGACTTTCAGCCCTACTGGGGGCGCTAATAGCTTGCAAAGAGACCAAAAACTGCCACTGAGCTACCAGAATACAAAATGACCAGCATGAATGAATTCACTTCAAAACTGAGTGTGAATATGCAGTCCATATGAATGCAGATGTGATTATTAAAGTCTGTGTGTGTGTGTGTTGGGATGTAGGTTATGTGCCTAAGCAAACACACACCGCACACATAGCCCACCACAGTTGATAGCTCCTGCTCAGCAATGGGGTATTAGTTTCAAGATTGAGAAATTATTTGATTATAAAATAGCACTGACTGTGTGTTCTTCTGCAACTCATGCCAGCTCCTGTATTCATGTGCCAGCAGGCTGAGCCCAGTAATTTGTGTGGGAGCGTATGTGTGTGTATATCTCAGTGCATGTTAGAGTTAGGAAATAGAAAAAGGGAGTGAGGCTGAGATTGAAAAATTGCTAATACATGCATTTACATAAACATCAGAGAGCCGTCACTGACGTACGAGTTTGTACGTGTGTGCTTGTGAGTGTGCATTCCTGAGAGGACCCTGTGTGGATCAAAGCTTCTGACACCCCAGGCAGTGTCCTCCTGAGGGAGCCAGCTGTCAGATCTGGGATCAGAGATCAGCCGCTTCTGTCCTCCCTCCTCTTCACTCTCTGTGGGGTCTGTCACAGCAAGTTAGCACTTAGCCAGAGGCGCTGATCAACAATCAGATTAGGCGCTCTTGATATAATAGCTGGAGCAGCCAGGATGGAATTGTCCAAGGAAAAAAGCAGCCAAAGGAGTGCTGTTGTTGCTTATTATCAATATTAAAGTATAATTTTAACTTTGGTAGTCTGATGGGAAAGAAACACAAGGACCAGACAATCAGACAACTTTCAAACAAGATAACACTGGAGTGAGATTTTCCATATCACTTGCTCCTAAACTTCTTTTTTAATCAAAGCAATGCATTGTATGATAACTTCACAAATCTTTCCATCTCTTGCTCTGTCAGTTGATATTTTTCACTGCGGAACACCTTTAAATTCCATGTGCTGGAACTCTTGGTGTGTTAAGCATGAAAAGAAATTTCAGGGTCCAAATGCTTATTCACTTCCCAAAAAAAGGCACTACTGAGAATTTAAAATGACCCAAAGTCTTTAAATTCATCAGTGTATCTGTCCTCCCTGACGTTACATAATATTAATGAAGCATAATGTCCAGAACAATTTTTTTTAAACTACTGAATTTCAAAAACTTTAACAATTTAAACAAAGCATAACTGGCAATGTTTTTGAGACGTTTTAGGGAGACCCTGGTTTGATTCAAGGTGGGGACACAAGCCCCTCTCACCACGGACAGTTGTGTCAGGAACAGCATCCAGCATAAAACCTCTGCCAAACTACCCTGTGGCGACCCCTCGGGGAAAATACAATGGAGCAGGCAAGGGTACATGGAAGATGGTTCAAATTCTTGTTTAAAAAAAAAATAGTGAGCTCTAAAGGTTCAAAATGCCACAGCTGACCAGTGGATTCAAACCCAGGATCTCCTCGGTGGGAGCTACCAATGCTAACCACTGCAGCACCCTGCTAACATATAAAATTATCATGTTCTCCCTGTACCTGTGTGGATTCACTCCAGGTATTCCAGCTTCCTCCCACAGTACATAGACATGTTTATTTGGCTATTTGGTGATTCTAAATTTGCCGTAGGTGGGAATGGTTATCTGTCTGTTTGTTGTAACCCTGCAACGGACTGGCAACATGTCCAGGGTGTACCCCACTCCTTGCCCTGTACAAAGGACAGCACTGCAGCACTCTGAAAAGACAAACACCTCAGCCAAAGCAGTAGAAACATTTATACAGAGAGGTTTATCAGAGGGTGAATACACCACCACTTAAACAGATGGCAACGAGCAATAATTATTTCCACTAATTTAGTATTGGTTATGTGAATGCTGGTTTTATTTTGATCTTTAACATTTAAAAGCATGGTAGCGCAGTGGTTAGCACTGTCACCTCACAGTAAGAGGGTCCAGCTTCAAATTCAACAGCCAGCCAGCTTCTGTGTGGAGTTTGTATGCTCTCCCCATGCATGGGTTGTCTCCGGATGCTCCGGCTTCCTCCCACAGCCCAAAGATATGCAAAAGGAATAGATTAATTGATGATTCTAAATTGCCCGTAGGTGTGAATGTGAGTGAGAATAGTTGTCTGTCTCTCTGTATTAGTTCTGCAACAGACTGGGTGACCTGTCCATAGTGTACTGTACCCCACCTTTCGCCCTGTGACAGCTGGGATAGGCTCCAGCGCTCTCTGCAACCCTGAATTGTATAAGCAGAAGAAGATGAATGAATGAACATTTATAAGCATTAAAACTGTTGTTTTGAACTGTTGTACTTCCTGACTGTCTCATAACAATGTTTCTCTTTTCTAATTTTCAGATGTTGATTTAAAAAATCTGGTGCTTTGCTACTCCGATAATCCACTCCTACCATTTTTGGCATAAAACAAATCACGACCTTCAGTAAGAAAAATACTTCCCTAGGATTATGTTGATGGACAGTATAGAATTGTTGGTGTTGTCTTTTTTAACCACAACATACTTCAGAAAAATATGCATTTTTTGTAAGAATTACAGCTGTTTTACTGTATGAGTAAAATAAAATGAGAGTAAAACAAAATGAAAGTAAATGTAAATGTAAGTAAATGAGAAGAAGCAAATGAAGCTGAGCCTGTAATGTAAGAATTCCTCATTTCACATTAAACTGTCTCCATAAGTAATAATGAGCCACAGTGTAAGCAGGACGCAAACTCTTTGGGTTTAAAGTTTGATTTTTCCTTTATTTCCTCTATAATGATATGTTTGACAAACTTGGTTGTTGATTTTAAAACTTCTCATGTTGTCTGGCTGCTCATGTTTCTTCATTTTGGAGATGTTTCAGGGTTTTCAGATCTCAGCAATTAAACTGAGGACCACAAAGTTATTGTTAAAGATACAATGGCAAGAATCCCCCTCAAATTAAAAAAATATATACATACTTTAATACCAGTATAGTCTTCCGTGACCTTGAGAACACAGTGTAAAGACTGTGTGAAACTGTACACTGGTGCTTTGAAAAATACAGCTCTGGAAAAAATGTTTAGGCCGACTGACAATTGGCACAGAAAAGTTCATATAAGCAAGATGATGCATTACAAATCTGCCATATAAAACACTGCACTGGTGGTAAAATTGCTTAGTCCAGTTGCATTGGCCATTGACTGTGTGTGTGTGTGTAATGGTGTGTCAGGAGTGTATGCTGCCCTGTCTGTGTTCCAGGTCTTCAGTCAGCCCACCCGTCGTAGATGTGTTGCCAGCTCTCACTTGGCAGGCACTTTGAAACCTTTCTTTACCTCTGCAGTGGTCAACAGTGTCAACAGCGCCGTCAGACCACATGTATGCTCAGAGCCTATGAATCAGTGTGACTGGAGCGCCTGTGTGTGCATGCGCCTTTCTAATGATGTGTGCTGCAGGTTTGTGCAAACCATGTGTGTGTGCAGCTGCTGCAGACATTTCTTGATGGTATTTAGCTTAAAGGGTCAATTTGCCCAAAATAAAAACATATGCTCATATGCAGTAATATCTTAACTGTCACATTTAAGTTAAAAAAATGTTATATTTGTGGTGCTCACAGCACTTTAAAAAATGATGAAGACCTTGAAGAGCAGCATGTCTTCCCAGAAACAGTGTTTCCATTACTCTCAATAGGCCACAAACCTCACTGTCAACAGTTTTCATTGGGACTATTTCTTTATAAGAAGTACATTCCAATAAAAACTGTCCAAACTGAGGTCTTTGGATTATCCAGGGTAATGCCACCATTTAGGTACATTTCAGTTTTTTAAAATTTTACTTTATTTGTACTTTATTCCAGTATAAACTCAGGCTGCTCATCTAATTGTGGTGCACACAATCAGAATTTGTTTTTTAATTATAGGCCAATAACTTAAGGATGATTTTGGGGGGAAATGGCTCACATTGGACTAGAGCTGGATGGTTCTGCACTACTAGCACAGCATAAAAAAGTTTGTGAAAAAGCTGCCAAGTAAAGCAGAGATGATTTGAGACCAAATATCAAAACAACCAAAACAAAGAATATAAACCATGACAAGTAGGGAGACCAGATCCCAACAGACTAAATGTGGGACAAACACTGTTTGTGTGGGACAATGTGAGACACATTAACAAAGCCATACAGTCATCTGAAATTTCCATATCGAACTTACAAATAAAGATACAATGAAGTTTGTAGGTTAGTGGACTGGCATCTAGCACATAAAGGCCTAATATATTATATTTCAGTACAACTTTTCCAACTCTCTCACTAAATAAATGCAATAAGGATAAAAGGAAGCTTAAGTTTGTTCTCATGGTCTGAGGCGATAGGCTTTATTTTCTCCAGTATTCTCTTATATTTCACTGTTATTTGAGCTACTGCTCTGTCTGGAATCGTCTCTGGGTTTTAGTAGGGATGCATCCATAGGGTGGCATGCCTTTTTTGAGTCTTCTGTGATAATTTTCATTGTTTTTGGTCAATTAGCACCCATGCATATTATGGAAAAAATGAAATATAACTCTAGCTAAAGAGACAAGAACTCTATCATATACACCTGCACATACTGTGTGGTAGTTTCCATCATATTCACCCAAATCCACAAAGCCAGTGACTTTTTAGTGACTTGTAACTTTCCCTGATGTGCATAGCATTAGGCAGACTAACCTTCACTTGACTATAATAGAAAACCTTCCCTGCTTTCTTCTGAGAGCCAATTAAAAATATGGAGCGTTGTCTCAATACAATACAATACAATTTTCCCGCTGGGATTAATAAAGCATTCTGATTCTGATTCAATACGTAGGACAGGGGACAAGGGATAAAAAATGCTATGCAGTCCCACATAAAGAGGAAAATCTGGTCATCGTAGTGACAAGGTACATCTCAGTCTCAGTATCACCACGGCTGCTAGTGAAAGAGAGACCACAGTGTTATGTGTGTTTTAAAATATTAGCATCTGACAGTATTAAGTAGAAGACTTAGGGCGCCACTCTGAGACTTCACAAAAGGACATTTTGCTTATTCTTTTTCAATAATGTCACACACTGAGATTGCATTTCGCTGCCTCAATCTATACAAAATGTATGGTTTACTTAAGTGTGGTGTAACCCCTTTTCATCCCTGCCTTTTTGCACCTTGCTCTTAAAGATCCTCAGTCTTCGCTCAAGGAAGCCTGAACCTCAAACCCCCTCCTCTACATACACACTGAAACTTTCCCTATATCTGCCCTCCCTTCTTCCATCCCTCTCTTTCTTTGCTCCCTCCTCTCAGCTCAAAACTATAAGAGCCAGACAGGAGTGTACACACATACAATCCTCCTGCTCACATGCACACACACACTCGCTGCACATGCTTTGAGTGGAACAGATTCACAGTGCTGCACTAGAGTGAGGCAACGGTATGTGATTGAGAGAGGGAGGGTAAGAGAGAGCAAGAGAGAGAGACTTTATTCTCACCCCTCGTCAGCTAAAGGAAAGGACCAGTGTGGAGAAGTTGCATGAACAAATGGTCTCAAGTGAGGACCATTTTCATCAGACCATGGAAGCCAAGAATTGGAGTTAGAAGAATAAGAAGAAAAAAGTCAATAAAAGACACCTTTTGGGCTTAACTGAAGATCAGAGATTCATCTGAGGGATTACTCGAAACTTCATATTTGAGTTCGTGTCATGTTGGTATCTTGCATGATCATCTCTTGTTGACAGAGCCTCTCTGTGTTTTGGATTTCCCAAGGATCAAAGTTTGTTCTCTGAGTTGAGTGCGTGAATGAAGGGTACAGAAGCAGGAAACATGTCAACTGGACGATTCAGTCACCTGTTGAGGGGTGTCTGGTTGCTGTGGCAAGGTGAGTTCAGGCACTGATTTCTGCCAAGTGAAACAGTGCAGATTTTGATAAAAATGCTGAAATGTTTTTGAAGGATTACTCCAAGATAAGCTTAAAGTTAGAAAGTCTTTGAGTCCCAGACAAGCCAAATAAAGTTGACATTTTACACTTTCCTAAATCTGAGAATGAGTTGTTAATCTTGAGCTTAAAATTCTGTGACAAGTATTCCCCCATAATCTAAAGTTTCACTATGAAAAGAACAAGCTAAATAATTACTCATGTAAAAAAGCAGCTAGTTTGGAGAACACATGGCAAGACAAAAGGAAAGGATTATAGCTCACAACTTTATATAATAAGGAAGTCATTATGTGATTTGTCACAATTCAATTGAGTCACAAAGTTCAACATGTGGATCCCCCTTTTGAAAAATTAAACACAACCTATACTGATGTTAGACTTATGAATAGCCAGTCTGTGTTCGCTCTCTCCTCCTCTGTGTGTCTTCAAAGCGTCGGTCGGGTCTGTGGCCACTGGAGGAGTCTTCAAAAAGGGGTTCTGGCTGGTGCCTTTAAACAATGGTTCCCTGGGAGCAGGGAAGCGTGGCCCTGGAACTAATGTTGCCATTATGTTAATGGTTAGAAAAACAGGAGACACTCATTACTAACCCTACCTCAAGCTGCTGTGCAGAGCTGATCATCGAGCCGCCATGGCCTCGACCATAGAAGCAAAGCATTTTGGCCATCAGGGCTGGTTAGGGTGATGGGCAGCTGGAGGCAGACAGGAGGAGGCATCTGTCTGGTGCCAGCCTAACCCCTTCCCTCCCTCCCTCCTGCCTGCTCACTGCTTCAGTGGTAGGCTGGTATCTGTGAACTTTTTGCTTCTTCACTACTCAACTTTAGCAGGGGAAACAGGCTAAGTTGACTCAATGACTCCAAACAGGACAATTTAAACAGTGCAAAAACCTGATATCAGGAGTAACTGATTTCAAATTGGAATTTATTTGGACATCAAAATATGTATTCAGATGCATTTTGACAGGTGTTTTATCATGTCTGTGCAGAGAAAGCTTCTTTTTCCATACCAAATAATAGCTCCATCCTAAAAGTTACATTAAACTTTTGAGAAATGTTCCATTTTCCCACACTTTGTTAAGAGTTCTTCCTCACATGATCAAATGTCCAAAAAAAAAGATAAAAGTGACCAGATATTTGATATTTTTTGGTCTCATGGATCCTTGGATAAAAGAAATCTTTAGGCCACATCTAACCTGAACTGAACGCATGATAATATTTTCTGATCCAACCCCGATCAATTTTATTTAAGCTACATCTTGGATGCAGCTTGTTCCACGTTAAAACTCTCCAAGTACGTGAAACAGCCATCAACCAGATCTCCAGAACCATCTCAAAGCCAGACTTTTGAATTAAGATGAAAAAGATATAATTTCAGCTCCAAAACATCAATGGACCATCAACTTCCCCTGTCCACTATCTAAATCTTAACTGCATCGGCTGGCCACCAAAAAAGACGCCACAGTGAATGTCAGGTGCCATTATAATGAAGAATCATCTTTATTATCTGATAGCTCAAAATCCAGCATTGTGCTCCAATGTGCTG
Source organism: Etroplus canarensis (assembly GCA_015106775.1). Classification (NCBI taxonomy): domain Eukaryota; kingdom Metazoa; phylum Chordata; class Actinopteri; order Cichliformes; family Cichlidae; genus Etroplus; species Etroplus canarensis. Next base: position 13,943 of record VUQH01023479.1, read on the forward strand.
CTGGCGTTCAGTGACTTTTGAATAATACTGTCAAAGAAATGGTGGAGTAAGTGGATGTGTTGGCTTGAGGGAGCAGCTGTTTTATGCAGCAGGACAAAGTGTGTGTGTGTGTGTTGTTGCTTTGTGAACAGGAGCCAGCGTTTGCTAACCACAGTGGAACTGGCAGCAACATCCACTGGGCAAACCCCTGTTGATCCCTTGTCTAAATAAACGAGGCAGTTGGATTAAGCAGCTTACACTGTGATGAAAAGACAACAGTAGTTGTCCTTGCGCTGCCCTGGGGACAGAGGGATACTCCTGGTCTGGAAGGCTGTGATGAGATGCTGGGGTTAAGGCCAAAATAAGAAACAGGGACTCAGGGTTAGAATAACAGAATGGACCTCGAGTTCTTAGGAAAACCTCTAAATCAGCCTGACCTTCGCCTGACTTTAGCGACAAGGGTGGAGGTAAAGGAAAGAGAAGCGGAATACTCCTGCAAACACGCCTTGGCTGAGAAAAATTTACTCTTCATGTTGTTTTGCAGGGACAGAGTAGGGCAGTAATGGATGCTTTAAATTGTAAGGTTATAATTAGAAATTGAGTAATCACAGTTTTGAATCCCAGTGCTTCAACAATTACAACGTATGTCAATAAAATTGCCACATTCTATGTAAGTAAGGAAAGGAATTAGTTTAATGTCATATATAACAATCTAATGAGTTGTCCCATTGTAAATTAGAGAAAAGCATATAAAAGCATCAGCATGGATTCAAGAAATGGTAACTCCTGAGCTGATCTGTAAACAGATTTGAAGGCATAGGTCATAGCTGCAGTAATTTTTGAGAATTTGGTTCCCAGGTTGTGTCAGCATAGACCGTATTTAGCTGCCAAACAAAGTGTTTTCAGCCTGAATCACAAAGATTGTAGGGCAGCTGTGTCTCAGGAGGTAGAGTGGGTCATCATCTGAAGGTTGGTGTCCTTGGGCAAGACACTGAAGTCCAAACTGATGATGCATTCATTAGGGTCTGAAATTGACGGGTAAAATGTGCGTAAAGGCATAGAATAAAGCACTGTATGAATGTTTGTGTGAATGAGGTTTGTAGTAATAAGGGCTTTGAGTGCTCAGCTAGAGTAGAAAAGCTCTATTTAAGTACCTAAGCATTTACCAAAGATTCTTCTCTTATGCTTTTTTGCTTGTGTCTCACTTGTTTATAAGTGTGTTGTTGGGATAATGGTAATTTATAAATATAAAAATGTGATCATTGAAGAGACAGGAGGTGTGGCTGGAGGGCTGGTTTCTACAAAATAAGAATTTTGCTTCCAGGTAACTCAGATGATGTTTGATGTTTGTTTTTTGTTTTTGCAACAGATGTTATTAGTTTTTATCAACATTCAACAGAGCTGAGTATTGAGTAAATTCATCAAAAACTAATAGGCAAATATCAATGACTGATAAATAATTTAACAGAGATCTGTGACAGGTTATTAACTTGTCTAAAATCTATCATTTATGGTTTAAAGCAAAGACAAATGATGAAAAGCAGTATTTAAACAAATTAAACAAAAAATAATTTCTGCACGCCCTGTGGTCATGATATATTGACACCCCATGTTTACGTACAGAAAACCAGTCAATCATATTTCTTGCAAATTTGTGGACAATCTGTCAAAATAGTGAGAGAAAGAGAAAAATGTGTCTATTAATATGTGAGTGATGGAAGCTTTCTGGATTAGAAAACCAAGACAGATATCTTTGGTACAGACCAATGTCATTTTGAGGACCTGTGAGAAGAAAGAAAATCTGGGAATAACAATCTTTTCTGCTCATTCTGCACTGCTTTGTATACATATAAAACTTGTGACAATGTGTAGCCAGACACATTCCTTTGCTGTCAGGTGCTGCAAGCCAAAATAAGTTGGGAATCACTGACTTTTAACACCTATCCAAAATCTGGAGGACAGCTGAGCGACTCAGAACGCCTGAAAAAGCAGCTGTGAACTGTGAATAATGTGCAGCAGTAACCTAAATATGTGGAATGAAGATCTACTGTAGCATGTAGTATTGCTGTTGAGAAAATGCACACACGCACCTCACTAATCTTGTCATTCACTCGTCCCACCTCCACCCCATATTGTCTTGACTAACTTTGTTCACCTCATAAAGCACCGACAGACACAAAGAAAGAGAACAAAAGAAACAGACAGAAGAAAACAGGGAGGAATCTGAAATCCATCCGGGACAAATGAGACGTAAACATCATGGCTTTTTCGTCAGGGGGAGAGAACAGTAATCAGAGGGAGGGAGAGGGGGGCCAAGAGGGCACAGACACATCAGGGACAGTTTGGGGAGTTTGTTCTGCAGCACTGAGGCAAGGAGGCATAAGAAAGTGACTTTACAGGTCACGGGTGTAGCCATCATGTCAGAGCACCAATGCTTTCTCTGGATATTTTTTCCCTCGCCTTAACCGCCTCTACTTTGGCATCATTAGTGATTCTCTGGTAAATGATTTAGAAGAAGCAGCTATGAAGCAGACAAAGGTGTCTCTCTTTGATGAACTAGGCATGTGGTTGACTTGAGCGTCAAGCACTTGATTCCCTGCAAGCCCTGAATCAAAAGTGCCAGGATCTGCTTCTTGTTTTTACAGGACAGCTCCAAATAACGACGGACATAAAACTATATTTTGACTGTGGCTCTGTGGATGAGACATGAGAGAGGAGAGCAAAGGCTGCCAGACCGTAATCACAAATGCAAACAAACAAACAGAGGGCAGCCTGGAGGTCTTTTATAAATGGTGCCCCTTCTGCAGTCTACTGTACATCAATGTGTGCAGTGTGTTTTTGTGAATGTGCATGCATGTGGGAACTGAATGAATATACGAGCTCAAAGACAGGTAGATTATTTTGGCTGCTCATCAGTCCGATGAGGCGAAGGCCAGTGTTAGTGGTGATGACAGACTTACCGTCCAGACCACACGCAGCTCACAGGCTGCTGCACTGTCCCCTTGTGGATGAGTTGTGAATCTGCACGAGGGGAGGAGAATCATTTTTCTTTGTGGATCAGGATCTAAAGTGTGTTGTTTTTCTCAGTTTGATCACTGATAAATTAAGTCCATTTCATTAGCTCTCGTCATCATAACCAAAATGGGCTTTCAGCATTGGTCATAACCCTTCTCCACTGAATGTGAACAGAATCACTTTGTCCTATTCTCAATGCTTTTGAAGAAGAAGAACATTCTAAAGACAAAATCTTACCTTGGAAAAATAAAATGCATTGATCATTTTATTAATCAATGTATTGGTTATTTTGACAAAATTATATATTGGTACATAAAAATGTGCAAGAAGTGAGACACCTTCTCAGAGGTGATTTATTGTGTCAATAATGCAACTTATCTACAGGCAAATGTAGCAACCTGTAAGCTTAACAAAGGTTTACATAATTATTTTTATTTTCTGTGGCAGCACTGGTTACTTATTATTCATCTGCTTAATTATTTAAAACTATTGAAAAAGACCGTACGAATAATCTGCAAATACTTTTCTGATAAGTGAATAATAAATTGTTAGAACTCCTCTTCAATGTGGGCTATATGAAGCTCACACTTGTAAGGTCACAGTAAATACTGTTCTTTCTGAGTACTGCTGAATACTGTAAATGAGCCTCAGCTTTTGGGGTTGCTGTTAAAATGCTACTGCAGCATTACTATAAGGTAGTGCAAGGAGTAGGGGAATTGTGACAAAGAAAATAGCTTGTCATAGTTAAAGAAAGACAAGAAAGTGAGGACAAGGATGAAGGCATTCACTTATACTTTATCACGATTAACATTTTATGGAAATTGGAAAAAGAATGCTAAAATAACAGCTGACAGTATCATATTGTTAAGTCCATATATAGAGAGATTTTTAAATTAAAAAACTGTAGTTGTAGATTACAAAAGGCACACTAATAAATAACATAATGCTGATAAATCCAATACTTCAGTGTAATTTAACATGGAAATTCCTTATAGTGCATAGTTACTGTGAGTTTCTCTAAAACTCTGTTAGCTGTTCTAGATTTAGATACACTATATGGACAAAAGTATTAGGCCATACCTCTTAATCATTAAATTGAAGTGTCTTATTCAGTCCTGTAGCCACAGTTGTATATGTTATATATAAAATCAAGCACCTTGCTATATAGTCCACCTTTACAAACATTTGTGAAGGAAAGAGTTGTTCTAAACAGCTCACTGAATTTGAGCATGGAACTGTAATAGGATGCGACCATTGCAACAAGTCACTTGGTGTAATTTCTCTCCCCCTAGATATTCCACGATCAAATGTAAGTGGTATTATTGCAAAGTGGAAGCATTTAGGAACTACACCAACTCACAAAGTGACAGACCATGCAAATTTACAGAGTGAGGTTGAGAATTACTAGGGCCCATAGTGTGTAAAAGTTGCCAAATGCTCTGCTGACTCGATAGCTGCAGAGTTCCAAACATCCTCTGGCATTAACATCAGTACAAAAACTGTGCACTGGGTACTTTATGGCATGGGTTTCCATGGCCAAGCAGCTACAACCAAGCCTTACATTGTCAAGCGTCAGATGGACTAGTGTATAGTACATCGCAAACTGGACTCTAGATCAGTGAAAATATGTTCTGTGCAGTGACAGCTACAAAGGGTGGACCAATTCCATATTAATACCTTTAGAACGGGATGTCATAAACCCTACTGTAGGCACAATGTATAGGTGTCACAATACTTTTGTGGAGCCTCGACAGGTGAATTTCAATAAAAAGGATTTTTATAAATTTTGCATGCTGCAAGCATTTAATTCATCTAAGCTTGAATGCAACATTTTGAGCTCAGTCTTAAATAAAGTTTTACTGATACAGTAATACAGTACAAAGAAATCTGTTTTTAAAAGATGCACTGACCACTATACTGTGACAGAAAGGCAAAGACTGTATGAGTGGGAAGTTTTAGGGCACACAGTGGAAAAATAAATCAGTAGGAACCATTGCAGGGTAAAAGTAATGCTATGTGACTGCCTGTGTAGGAAGTGAATCAACTAAAATAGTCCCCAATCTCCTCCAAATGGAGATTGGGGTTGGTTATTATCATATGTATTACAACATCACCTCACTTGCGGTTGGAATAGGGTTCTTTTGTAGAAGAATACTTAAAACCCCACGATGAGCAATTTTGTTTTACTAAGCTCTGCTTTTATGAGTACTCTTTTAGTAAATGCAACCATATGCCCAACTGGAAGGAGATCCAAGAGAGGGAAAGGGACTGAATGACAAGTGACCTCAAGAAACACTCTATAGAAATGCTCTGGCAAAAACAGAAACTCCAATATAGCAACCCAAATGACTCCACGTCACATACTGTGACTCTTGTCTCTGTGTCCATTCATTGTTCTCTTTGTGTGTGTGTGTGTGTGTGTGTGTGGTGGGGGGGGTAAAAGAGAGAGAGCGAGAGAAAGA
>VUQH01023481.1:0-12598 GCA_015106775.1 Etroplus canarensis
GCGCAAGCCTCTGGAAGATCCTGAGAGCCTACGGTGTCCCTACCAAAACTGTCAGCCTCATAAGAAAGTTCTATGAACACTTTGAATGCAGTATCATACTGAACAACACCTTAACAGAGTGGTTTGAAGTTAAATCTGGAGTAAGGCAAGGTTGTATACTCTCTCCAATACTGTTCCTGGTTACCATTGACCGGGTGATGCATCAAACAACATCTGATTATCCGCGAGGAATCCAGTGGAATATGTTTAAACATCTAGAGGAGCTTGACTTTGCAGATGACCTAGCAGTCATCTCCCCAACAAGAGCTCAGCTCCAAATTAAAACTGAGAGACCTCCAACTATGCTAAGAAAACTGGGCTATGTATCAGCACCAAGAAGACTGAAGTGATGGTCATAAACATGCCAAGTGACACACCAGTCACTATCAATGATGAGGTCCTGAACAGTGTAGATGAATGCACATACCTCGGTAGCCTGATAAGCAGTGACAATGGTGCCCAGAAAGACATCTCTGCCAGACTAAACAAAGCTAGAGGTGCTTTTAGTAGACTTCGTAACATCTGGAAGTCCAGACAATTCAGCATCAAAACAAAGATCAAGCTATATAACAGCAATGTGAAGTCAGTGCTACTATATGGCTCCAAGTGTTGGAGAGTAGTACATTAGGACATGAACAAAATCAGTACTTTCCATAACAGCTGCCTTTGAAGGGTCTGTAAGATCTAAACAAGAAGACAGGTTATAAGAACTTGTCCTTCGAGATAAAGATGAGGAGACTGAGATGGCTTGGTCATGTTCTGAGAATGCCCAGGGAAAGAATCACAAAAGCTGCCCTGAGATGGACGCCAGTTGGCAAGAGAAAGTGGGGTAGACCAAAGACCACCTGGCGAAGGACAGTGATGACGGAGCTGGAAGAGATGGAGCTTTCATGGGGTGAAGCAGGTGCTCAAGCCCAAGACCGCAACAAGTGGAGGGAGCTCATTGCAGCCATATGTCCCACTGGGGATGAAGTGGATAAGTAAGTATACATTAAACATGTTTTAGTAACATAACCTGTTGGCTACAGATACAAACAACACAGTTAAGAAAAGTATACTTACATGTTTAATTGATGCTTACCTGACCCACAAAAAGTTATTCAAAAACTATAAGCTTAACTCAAAAATGGAAAACAGCCACAGGAACTCAAAATATTTAAATTAGTAGAACTATCTTCAAAATTCAAGCTCACTATACTTAGTAGTTCTAATCATTCTGAACATTCGGGTTTACAGTGAACCCGCATAAAAAGAACTTGAATGTAAAATGTCACGTCAGGGAGAATTAGAGGACAAAGGTTTGTGCACATTCCAGCCTCTGAGTGTGGGATCAGAAACATCTGCATCTGCCATTTAAATCATCCTGACTAACCAGCACTGAGTTCTACAAATTATATCTGTAAACCACAGAAAATTCTTGTGGATGCCAGGGGGCAGCTATGACTTTGATTTATCATTAAAGTGAAATTGCAGCAGTGTTGCAGAGAGTTGCCTGATATCAGAAATATAACAATCCTAATTTGTTATTGTGCCTCAGTCAGATCAGAACAGACCTCTCCACTGATGTCAGGAAAAGTCCAACAAGCCATATTGCAGCGCTGAGTATCTACAAGGCATTTATACTAGGTATTAAATGTGTGAACTTTCTCCTCTTCTGTTTTATTTGGTCTTTATTATCCATTAAAGGTTGTCATTAGAATATATATAGAATATATTATGTATATTGCAGTGTATGACCCTACCTAGGGGGTCTGGGTCTAAGCGACTCCCCTCCTTCTCTCTCGGCTTCTTTGGTAGCTCAGTGTTCTCCTTTCATAGTTTTTTACATGTTTGTATAAACTGGTGGCACTACTTCCTACACACATCACACTTTTCAATGTTTTCATTTACAGGTAAAAAATATTTCCACAGGAAACTCTTCTTTCTCTCTGCCATCATGCTCCCACTCACTACAGCCTGCAGCGGTTATAGGAAGTCTACACGCCCCTGGTAAATTACCAGGTCTTCCTGATGGAAAGCAAATGGAAAGGAAACATTTCAAAAGAAATCTGTCAGGGGGAAATAAAAAAACAATAAATGTACAACAAGCTGGTTGCCTCAGTGTGCACACCCTAAATCTAATACTTTGTTCAAACACCTTTTGCTTTGATTACAGCATTCAGCCTTTCGCGTCACACCTGCCATCAATTAAAGTGGCTCTGATTAACCTCAAAGTCCAGCCGCCCTCGTAGGATTTTCCTGACAGTTACTCAGTTCCATCCTACAGCAAAAGCCATGGTTCACAGAGAGCTGACAAAGCATCAATGTCACGGTGTGCCATGGTGAATGCGGTGTGGACCCGATATGCAGACTCGCGGAGACAAGAGGATGAACTCAAAAGAGCTTTATTAGCCAACACACCAAAAATACAAAAGTCCAGTGGTGTTCCTGGAGGTGCATAAACTTCCAGGCAGGAATCCAAACAACAACCCGGGAGGAAGCGGGGGCGAGAACTAGAGGGGAACGAGGACACAACCAGGGAGACAACCAGTATGACACGACAAGGACGAAACGGGAAGACAGGACTAAAATAGACAGAGACAGACCAATGAACAGGCGACAGGTGGAAGGGAACACAGCTGGAGACAATCAGGGCAGGAAGTGCAGCGGGGACCAGACAGACTACCAAAATAAGAAGGGACCTGACGCAGACAGAGACAAAGACCACTAGGGAAGAGAAAAGGGAACCAGGGAAAAGAAGAGGGGTGATGAGCTCCAAAAGAAAGCACTAAAGGGGGAACCATGACAATCAAAGGGATCTTATTGTTCAGCGGTATCAGTCAGGAGAAGGGCACAAAAAAATTCCACAGCCTTGCATATATCATGGAACACAGTGAAGACAGTCATCAAGAAGTGGAGAAAATATGGATGTTACTGAGAACTGAACGTCCCTCCAAATTTGATAAAAAGACTAGATGAAAACTGATCAGGGAGGCTGCCAAGAGGCCTACAGCATCACTGAAGGAGCTGCAGGAATTTCTGGCAAGTACCGGCTGTGTGGTACATGTGACAACAATCTCCCGTGTTCTCCATATGTCTGGACCCGGGGGGGGAGTAGGGCCACAAGATGGAAGACTTTTCTTATAAAGAAAAACCTCCAACCCAGCTAAATTTTACAGAAAAATACATCAGATCTCTCAAAAGCACGTGGGAAAATGTGTTATGGTCTGATGAAACCAAGGCTGAACTTTTTGGCCACAACTCCAAAAGGTCTGTTTGGCGCAAAAACAACACTACGCATCACAAGAAGAACACCATACCCACAGTGAAACATGGTGGAGGCACCGTCATGCATTGGGGTTGTTTCTCATCCGCTGGACCTGGGGCTTTTGTCAAAGTGGAGGGACTTATGAACAGTTCCAAATTTTGGCACAAAACCATCACGTCTGCTAGAAAGTTGAAGCTGAAGAGGAACTTCACCTTTCGGCGTGACGGAGACCGTAAGCGTACATCCACATCAGCAAGACATGCGCCTGCTCAACACAACTCAACCATGAGATAGCACAACAACAAAACAGTGGTGTTTGCACAGACATGTCGACTTTTTGATGAACTAGAGGCAACATACTAAAAGTAGAGGAGAGAAACTAAAACTAAGGTGTTGATCCCATCATTAATATCGATACTGTTGATATTTCAATTGATCCACCCAATCTTATCCAGAAGCATCTTTCTGTGAGGCAACAGTGCTACCTGCTGCACAACCACGGTGCCTGGAAAAAAAGGCTTCTCAATGCTGTAATAACTTATCTGTATCATGTATCAGGTGGAAAATTAGTTTTAGCCTTCTTAGTGACCTGATTAAAGCATCTACTGGTAACATCATGAGTGGAAGTTGAGCCCTGTTTTCCCTAAGGTAAGCTCACCTCATATTTTCCTTCATTGAATTGGATACATTATTCAAAAAAGTACTCTGGTTCCTCATTACTCACTGGAAGGAGTGCAGCGTGTGGTTTATTTAGGGTCCAGCCCCTGGCGATTCTGTTCCTTACAGGAAAAATTCAAACTGTAGCAGTCTGAATGAAAACTGCCTCTCCTGTAGATTCACTGGGGAAAGCTGAAATTGCTGCATCTGCTGGCTCATTAACCTTTGCCAATTTCTCTCCACTGAAGGCGCGCACAGCTTTGTAATGGTGCTGATTACAGTTTCCTGAAGAAATGCTCTAAGTGCAGCAATCCATGGCACCATGTCTAGTTTCAAAACACACAAAGCACCTCTCTCCGTTCAGGCACAGACATCTTGCTGCACTGTTGATGTAGACATATGATCCTACTTCTTATAAAAAGCAAACCTGCCTCTCTGTTAAACTGGGAGCACGGAGCACAGACGCTGTCATACTGGGTAAGTTTTGAACATGTCCCACGCACCCTGGGTTTCCTTTTCATGTTCCGCACTCACGTCCTCACTTGCTCTCTTGGTCATGTTAGTAGTGTGTTATAAGCTCCTTCTGAATAAGTTCCACAACAACTTTCCAGACATTATCTGAGTCATCGCCTCAGGTTTGGCTTTGATTGGAATGGGGCACAACAGACCACCATATCTGCCAAAAACAATTACCCCCGTCATGCTTTCATGTGCCGTTCTTAACAGATTTAGAAATCTTGTTAAATGTGCATTGTCAAGCGAATCCTCTTAGCCAAACCAGTTCTGCAGAAAAATAAATTCTGTTGTTGTAATTGAGGTTCGGAGGTAATCCTGGGCAGCCAGGGGGAGGAGGGTGTCAGATTTGTTGGTCTTGGGAGCTTGCATTGTTTGGTTTTTGTTGATGATGTGGTTCAGTTGGCTTCATTGAACGATGACTCCAGCTTGCACTGGGGCAGGATTCCAGCCAAGTGCAAAGGGGCTGGGATGAGAGTTAGAACCTCCAAATTGGAGGCCATGGTTCTCAGCCTGAAAAGGGTGGAGTGCCTACTCTGGGTTGGGAATGAGTGAAGGAGTTTAAGTATCCAGGGGTCTTGTTCAGGAGCGAGGGAAGGAGGTAGTGGTAGACTGCGGCTGAAATGAGCTCCATTCGATGCGTGTCTGGCCTCTCCCTTAGAGACAGGGTGAGGAGTCCGACCATTCGAGGGAGGCTCAAAGTCGAGCCGCTTCTCCTCCATATCGAAAGGAGCCAGATGAGGTAGTTTAAGCATTTTACTTTGATGCCTCCTGACTGAGTTGTTTTGTATCTCAAGATATGGTGATAGAAGACAAGCAGTCACAGGGAGGAATTATAGAGTTTGATGGCCACAGGTAGGAGTGATATCCGGTTTCATTCTGTGGGGCATCGTGGTGGAATGAGTCTGCTGCTGAACATGGTCATTTGTCTGTCCAGCACGTCATGGAGAGAGTGTAAAAGATTGTCCAATATTGTCCTTAACTTGGACAGCATCCTCCTTTCTGACACGACTGCCGCACCCGTGATGTTACTGGCCTTACGGATCCCTTTTTTGAGTCTGCTGGTGTCCACTAAAACATTCACTAAAAAGATATTTGACCCAATGAACAAAATGGAAGGTTGCGGAAATTTTGAAGTTTTATTGACAGTGAAAAATAAAAATGTATTTATGTTGTTCAAACATAATGTCTAATTTGTTATTGTCATTTGTGTGCCTTTTGTTTCATTGAGAGGAGCATCCCACACTTCAGTTGAAATGCACAGCAAGACCTCAGAGCCCAGCCCAAACCAGCACCCCCAAGCTGAAGGAGGAAGGAAACAACAGATGCGAGTGGCATGATGATGACATTTATGGACACGATAAAAGGGAAAAATACTTACGTAAGCAGAGCAGCTACACCAAGGGCAAGAGAAAGAAACACTGAATGGATTGATGAAGCCACAAAATGAGATAAAGGAGTTCGGACTGCATGCACAAATGAGGAACGCACTGACACAAGAATACTCATGCAAATGACAAACAGACCGTGTGAAGTCATGATGACTTTTTCACAGCAACATGCAACCTTACCCAAATAACCCCTTTCCCCTGCTCACCCTTACTTGGGGCCCTTCTCATGGTTATGCTTCATGAAGATGCACTTAGGAGGTGCACAGAGCTGCTTAGGTGTAATTCATTTTTTGGGGGCGTAAAAGTGAAGTCGGTGCAGAAGTGCCCAAAAAAAATGCAGTTTCTGATGTGGCCACTCGCTCCATGTTAAAATGCCCAACTAAAACAAACAGCTGGGATAGTTTCCAGCCCTAATCAGATAAGGAAACTGATTTATGGACTTGAGATCCTCCAGTTAACTGTAGGGCAGGTAGCTATGAAGTGCCGGTCACACCCAATGACTGCATTGTAAGCTGGGCTCTGATGAACCTAAGCGACACTCATAAAGAAAAGCTATAATATAATATTAAGCTACAGTTATACTATCTGACCCAACTGTTACCAGGAGTTACACATAAACCAGGATTTTTTATAAAGGAAATAAAGGAAAATCTAATTACTGACATCAGCTGATAGCTGCTGTTATGTCCACTAATTACTGTAGGCGTAACCTTCTGGGGTCTTGGGTATAATTGGCCGTTTTTGACTACTTCTAATTTTAACTTTGTAGTTCACCTTAAAACTGTTTACCTCGCCTTGTTTGATGTCATTTTTTTCATCACATTGTCACTTTGCAAATTTACAGTTCTTTTTTTTAATTTTGACAAATTGTATTAACACAGTAGACCCCAAATCACAAAAAAACTTTAAACCCGAGTAGGAAGAATTTTTTACTCTGAAAATCACAAACATGTTTAACAAACCATTTTTATAATCTGGAAAAAAAATAAAAATTTAAAGTGTAAATTTCAAAAACTTATGCATACATTTAGCAGACAACAAAAATATAAAACGTTTTTACATTAAAATGCAGGACATTTCTTAAGTGTTTTTGTACAACTTTTTTACAAAACAATCAGGTGTCACAATGAGGTGACAAAAAGTATTTGTGACACACTAAAAAAACAGTTTCTGTCCACCACAACACATAGGAACATGTCACAATGTCACAAATTGCTCTTATCTCAAAAGTCACTGTCTCTCTCTATCTCTGTTTCTCTCTTTTTGCACTATTGTAAGTCCGAAAACGTTCCCCTCTCCCTCAGCAACCAAATGCCATGTTTTGATTGGCTGATTTGATACATTTTTCCACCAATAGCGTAAGGGGTGTAATTTTTTATCTTGCAAACGCTCTCTCTCCTCCCTTCCCATTTCTTCCTGCACCGAATGCACAGAAAAATCATGGCACACATTATTTAGCATAACTCCAGTTTTACTTGGCCTAGCAGCACAATTTAAAAACTAGTATGTAGTTTGAAGCCCACAATTTCGATACACATTCAAATGAAGACTCAGCGAGGCTCCGTCTTGAAGCTACACCATGTCATTTGCAGTCATGTGATTTGGAGTCAATCGCCCATTGCTGTGCATTCACAGTGACTCGCTGCTTTCTGGCTGGTATAAACTTTCTCTTCATGTTGGAAATTTGCTACAATCTCTGCTGTCTCTTTTTGTCTCATCCACTGTGTTTGTGCAGAGGTGAAGAGCAGCTGCTACACCTGCTGTATGCACTTATTCTGTTTGTGCCACACAACTAGCGTCACATTGAGTAGACATTAGAGCCTCCAGAGTCCCACAAGCTAACCAAGCTTGATGGGACTCCTTCAGCTTGGTGACTCCCTTCACCTCCGGTATCCACCATGTGGTTCAGGGGTTACTGCCATGACAGGCACCGACCACCTTACGGCCACGGTTCTGTACAGCTTCCTTAACATCCTTGAGGTGTGGAACATGGTCAATTCAGACTCAGTGTCTCCCTCAAAGCGCGCGGCCACTCCGGAACCAAGGTGGTGCCCTTACCCCTGTGATTGTCCCTGTTTTGACCCGGTATTTGGGTGTTGTGGACGCCGGGACGGTGGAGTTCGTGTTCGAAAGTCGGAGGTTCGAGGACGTCGTAGCTCCATCCACAGACAGTGCTAACTGGTGATCCGGCGGTGTTTTTTTCATGACCTGCCAGGCAGCGTCCGGGAAACCAAAGTTTTTGGGTTCTGGGGGGAGTATCATCGCAGGGCTGATGCTGCAGCTGGGCGGTTTCTCCGATCTGGGCTTGCTGTGTGGACCAGGCCTCCAGTCCTCGGCGTCGCCTGATGCCAGTGGCCGGGGAAGCGGGGTTTTGTGCTGGGCCGGAGACGGGCCCTGGCCAGCAAGCATTAACCCTTGTATGGGGCACCGGGTCCTGGGGGAACGCTATTTCGTTTCACTGTGTATTTATATGTAGTTGAAATGACAATAAAGCAATCCAATCCAATCCAAAATGCTGTTAAGTTCAGTCGGAGGTGGGAATTGAAGGTCTCATGGACCAGTGCCCCTTCTAGATGCACCTAGCACACCCTCACTTATGTGTTTGGGTATGCCAGACCTGACCCCTCCAGCTCACACTGTCATTTCCCACATGAGCACTGTAGTCGTCCAGTAGGACAACAGACTTCCTTGCCGGGGCACTTTCCAACACCTCATTTTTGGACTCTGAGAAGGCCGAATAATCTGAACCACATAAGCACAAACCAAAGATGCAAGGAAACAAGAGGGTTGTTTCATACGGGCCCCAAACCGGGGGAATATGAGTATGCCCACCCCTGCCTATCGGACCACCAGAGCCTATGCCCAATCCACAGCGCACCAAACCCATACATTATTAAGGAGTAACTCTTGCCATCTTAGCACATATGTCAGTCAGGCACAGTCTGTCCATGTCCCCACAGTATTGTTCAGACTGAACACAGATGTGTATTTCTATTTGGTATTTTTTGACCTCCCTGCATCTTTTATAAGTTGCGTTGTTTAGACACAATATGCTTTGTTTCACGGTGTCTTATTGTATCCAGAAAAGAATAAAATAGGGAACTATTTAAAATTCAGCTGATGGGCTTACAGATTGGCCTGAAATAACCAGAGGGTGCCAAGCTGAAACCCAGCTATCAGTGTGCGGTCTGTGAGCAAATGATGGAGAATGTCAATAAAGTCCCTGCAGATTTCCACAGTATCTGCCTTGCCTGTGAAATAAGGAAACTTATGGAGGGAATGAATGCACACAAAGTATCAAAGAAAAGACTTCTTAGATTGTACAGTTTAATGTGTACTTTTATAATCAATTAAATATGGCAGTGTTGCCAAAACTATTTAGATAATCCCTGTAGTATAAATGGTAAATGGATTATAATACAAGAATATTTTGAAAAGAAATTATGGTGTTAGTGCGATTTTAGCCTATGAGTGAATATGCCTTTACTGTAAGTGTAAATAAATATTTTTGTGTGCATACATGAATTACACATTCCTACTTCTATTTTAAAAATGCATCTGTCCACTTTTCTGGGCTGTGGGAGATCTAAGCAGAAACACCTAGGCCCCCAAGGTGTTCCCAAGCCAGTTGAAAGATGTAATCTCTCCGGTGTGTCCTGGGTCTGCCCTGGGGCCTCATCACAATGGGACATGCCTGAAACACCTCACCCAGGACACTTCCAGGAAGCACCCTGGTCAGACACCTGAACCCCCTTGGCTGACTTCTTTCGATGTGGAGGAGTAGTGGCTCTCCGAGGCTCTCCCAAATGACCAAGGTCCTCACCCTGAGGGGGAGCCCAGACACCTCCTCCACATGGGGCAGCCCATTCCCGACCTGGAGTGGCCACTCCACCCTTTTTCAGCTCAGAACCATGACCTCAGATTTGGAGATGTTAATTATCATTCCATCTGCTTCACACTTAGTTCCAAACTACCCCAAAAAAACAATTTTCATAAAAGTTAATCAGAATCAGTGACAATAGGCAGCTCTGGCAGTTTTAACATTCACAAAACAGAACTGAGAACAAAATGAGGCAACTGAGGTGGTTCAGGCATCTGTTGTCTTCTCTCTCCTATAGTCTGTGTCTGTCTTTGTTCTCCTTTCTCTCTTCTCTCTCCCCTCACCCCCAACTGGTCGAGGCAGATGGTTGCCCCTGCCTGAGCCTGGTTTTGCTGGAGGTTTCTTCCTGTTAAAAGGGAGTTCTTCCTTCCCACAGTCACCAAGTGCTTGCTCAGAGGGGATCATCTGATTGTTGGGGTTTTCTCCTTAATACTGTAGGGTTTTTACCTTATAGTGTAAAGTGCCTTGATGTGACTGGACCTATATAAATGAAATTGAATTGAATTGACTAGGATGCCTCCTGGTGGCTCCTAAATGAGGTGTTTTGGGAGGAGGACCCAGGACATGCTGGAGAGATTACATCTCTCAGCCCACTTGGGAATACCATGGCACCCCACCAAAAGAACTGATGGAGGTGGCTACAGGGGGGAGAGGCAGGGCTGGGTATCTCTGCTTAGACTGCTGCCCCCAAAACCCAGACTCGGACAGTGAGCAAAGGATGGATGGATGGAATAGAGAACAGCCAAATGATCACTCTCTATTAACTCATTCCAACATTCTTTAAAGTGAATGTGCTGTGAATTTCTAATAACTTCTTTCTTCAAGATGTTGCCGTTTGAAGGCTGCTACTCATCTGGTTGTGACGAATCAGAGGCAAGTTGAACAAAGAATGTAAGGCTGAAAAGAAACAATGAAAAGCTCGTGTTTTGACAAGGCTTGGGGAGCTTTGACTTAATCTGCCACAAAGAGACCCTCGTTTTCAACAGATGCTCTTAGAATTCTGAAGAGACAGAGTAATGCAAAAGCGCAGAGAGGAATACTAGAGCAGCAGGCTGAAAAAGAGAGAGTGAAGGAAGGAAGATGGAAAGAAGCAGTTGCATCTCTTGCGTCATCCGAATGTTTGCAAGTGGACAAAACCTAAGACTGATTTTTAATCTGATCTTGTAGGGTAAGGATAGAGGGATGTGGAGAAAAAAAAAAGACATGACAGTAGAATCTTTTATGGTTATAAAATTGCAGCCAGTGGGCTTCACACTCTTTCCATCTGTCATTCCTTTTTAAAAAGTTGGTCGTTTGGCTTTGCTGTGCTCTCCCTACCCTCCTCCCAGCAGAGTACGAATGACAAACCAAGGCTGTCACGGCTTTTAACAGGCTGTCTGCCGTAGCCTGGCAGTGTACAGCTTCCTGTCACGTTAAAAGGAATATGAAGGAGAAGTCTCTGGATTCTGCCAGCATCTACCAATGTTATCAGACTTGCCAAGTTTTTACTGTCAGTCGGAGTGAAATTGAACGGAAGATCAGGTGCCATGGTGCCATACTTGGCGAGGCATGAAGTTTAATACCACAATAATATACCGAATATTTGATGAATAATTATCAGCACAAATCTTCTTTCTGTAGTATTAAGACACCATTTATGGCACCATCAAATGTATTTTTATTGTTACCTGGTTACCTCTTTGCAAATTGCGTTAGTTCACTGACTGATCATGATGGAAATCACAAATGAAAACAAAATGCAATGATTTGCAAATCTCACAAATCAATATTTTATTCACTAAAGAATATAGAAAACATCAAATGTTGAAAGTGAGAAAATTTACCATTTCATCTTAAATTTGATGGCAGCAACATGTGTCAATAAAGTTGGGACATGGGCAACTTTCCCATTGTGTAGCGTCCCCTTTTCTATTAACTGTCCATAAACATCTGGGAACTGAGGAGACCAGCTGCTGGACCTTTAGGAGATGAATGTTGTCCCATTCTTGTCTGATTTAGGATTCCAGGTGCTCAACAGTCCTGGGTCTTCTTCATGGTATTTTACATTTCATGATGTTCCAAATGTTTTCACTTGGTGAAAGGTCTGGACTGCAGGCTGGCCGGTCCAGCACGCGGTTTAGCATTGTCTTGCTGAAATATGCAGCACCTTTCCTGGAAATGATTTCATCTGGAGGGGAGCATATGCTGCTCTGAAACCTCTATATAACTTTCAGCACTGATGTTGCCTTTCCAGATGTAGAAGTTGCCAGTACCATAGGCACTAATGCACCCCCATACCGTCAGAGATGCAGGCTTTTGAACTGAGTGCTGATAACAACCCGGAGGCCCCTCTCCTCTTTAGTTCAGAGGATGTGGTGTCCATAATTTCCAAAAAGAATTTCAAATTTCGATTCGTCTGACCATGGAACAATTTTTCACTTTGCCTCAACAAATTTTAAATGATCTTTGGCCCAGAGAAGATGGGAGTGTTTCTGGTTCATGTTCACATATGACTTCTTTGCATGGCAGAGCTTTAGCCTGCATTTGTGGATGGTACGGCCAGTGATTTCTGGAAGTGTTCCTGAGCCCATGCAGTGATTTGCATGACAAAATCATGCCTGTTTGCAAAGCAGTGCTGCCTGAGGGCCTGAAGATCACTAGCATCTAATATTGGTTTTTGGCCGTGTCCCTTGCTCACAGAGATGTCTCCAGATTCTCTGAATCTTTTGATTTTATGTATTGTAGATGATAAAACATGTTTAGAGGAGGGATAGTGGATGGAGCTGCCAGGCAGGAGGAGAAGAGGAAGACCACAGAGAAGATTGATGGATGTAGTGAAGGAGGACACGCAGAGGGTTGGTGTGAGGGAAAAGGATGTAAGGGATAGGGTGA
>VUQH01023483.1:1323-20654 GCA_015106775.1 Etroplus canarensis
AACACGCGTGACTTCAGTTGTGAATGGCCCCGGACGCTTGGCGCACCGGGTGGGCGAGAAGTAGCCGTCAGTCCAGGCTCTGCTACCTGCTGCAGACCGAGGTTGCGCCGCGGAGCACCCAGGGGTGTCGCTACTGTGACTGCACCCTGCGTTTGGACTGAATGCAGCCGCTTTGATCGGCGCAGTTATTTTCGGAGTCACTCGCTTTAAGCTATTTCGGACCGACTGGAAACGTGCAGACTGGTAATTTGGACTGAGGAGCCGCACGGAGCTCTGCAGCAGCAGCAGCAGCAGCAGAATCGGTACCGGAGCAACAGCAGCCGCAACAGAGGATCCACGAATGTGATGCCAAAGCTGGCCAGAAAAACAAAGCTTCAAGTCTAGAAAAGGTAATTACCATTTTGTGCCCCTGCACCCATTTTTATTCTAAACTTTTCATTATACCTTTAATAAAACTGCATTGGAGGTGTCATGCTCATGCAGCAGCTGAACTGTAACCTATAAAGCCCATATCTCTCATCCGCTTCTTATAGGCAAAGCCAAGCCATCCAAGTAAGCCAATAAACACCCAGCGTAGTGTTTAATGAGATAGACTTAGCTTCTCCTTTGTAGTCACTAACAGGCTTTATCTTTTCTGCAGCCTACTTGATTCATTTACTTTGATATCAGAAGTTTGAAACACATTTTTGTTTTTTGTTTTTTATCAAGCATTACTTATTGCTGTAATGTATTCACAGGGTTATCAATTAAAGACCAGAGAGGAAACCCAGACCTTTCTCTGTATAATGGGGTGGATTGATTTTAAGCTTAGGCCTATTATGTGTGCACATACATTTATCTTCTATGGTGAGTAAGTAGGCATGTAGTCAAGTCTTAAGGAATAAGGGGGTTGCCCACCCACCCAGCCAGCAAGCTGTCCATAAAGTGGAGAGGTATATATGGAAGAAGCTGTTCCTACTTGTTCAATGGCTTCAGGCCATCACCTACTTCACAGCACAGCCTATTATCTGACATCTGGTCCTTCTCTACAGGGACTTATGTGGTAATAGTATGTTTCAGCGAAGGCGGTTAATCTGTGTAATGCCTGTTGTTGGGAAAGGGGAAAACACTTATTTCCCTATGATCGCCATTCAGCACTTTATATGGAGGAAAGTAAGTCTGCTTTGGATGGAGAGTGCTACAAGATGTGAAAACTTAAGGCAGCTGTCTTGGATGTTTTGTTTCACAGTTTTATGGTTCTGATTTAACACTGCAAAGATCTGTAAAATGGCAAGAGCCGTCACGGAGGAAAACATCATTTTTTTAGGGTGTGCAGTTTACACACACTTGTACATTTGCAAGCTGTCCCTTTTTATAGCATCAGAAAAGTGCTGTGATAAAGCATTTATCAGAAAAATAGACTGCAGACTAGTAAAATTTGGTTCCAGTACTCATGGTTTTTGTATGAGGCTTGAGATGACTGCTGTCTCGCTGTACTTTGCTATTCAACTTCTTGGTTGTCAGCTCGATTCACCATAGATAAAAGACAGTCATCCTCAAAGCGTTCTCTCATCACATCAATGACATGCGCTAGTTTTGCCTCTCGCCTGCTACCCCACTCCTGACACACACATGTGAGTTCATACACACTGTGGAGGTTTTCCATTATGAGATCATTGTGTGTGTGTGTGTGTGTGTGTGTGTGTGTGTGTGTGTTTTTTCTTTTTTTAGCTGGCCAGCCCCAAACTTTTTGTCTTTCCGTGCTTATCTGTCCCTGCTCAGGGGGGTGGGGGCGTTCTTGTTTTCCACAGTCCGAGCCAACACAGTCCCTTCGTTCTTCCTCACTGACAGGCCAAAGGTCAAAACAAAAAGACTCTGCTACAGTAGAAGGATTTCTCCACAACTTAAGCTGACACAAAACAGCCCTCAGTCTTTCACTGTACTAAAGATATATAAATAAATCATGTCTTCTATCATTGAATCAAAACTGACCCTAAGAGACTCCACTCTATGCTCACTGTGATAGCACAATGAATCCAATTTATTTAATGAGGTAATCATTTTCATATTTAATGTATCATTAATGAATCAGCCGTGTTAAAAATTGAATTTCCATGGAACATAAAATCTCAGTTTGCATCTTCTTTGCATCTGAGCAAACACTTCTTAATAGAAATATCAACACGGAAGCACTAATCTCCTCAGTGCCATCAAAAACTTTTTTAAAAAAAAAATTTCTTCCTTCTTTGGGTATCTGTTGAGTAGATGAATCCAAATGTTTCTAAAGTGGTGACTGTGATTGCCTAACACAGTATGGTAGATGGATGGGTAAACAAAACATCTGATTTTAAAGAGCATGTGTGTAGGATTTAGGGCTCTATTAGCAGGAACTAAATTTAGTATTTCTATTTTCCTCACTGTATGAATTGTCATATTTTTGTTGGCTTACAGTGAACCCTTTAGATCTACATATAAAAAGTGTCTTCTTCCAGAAAACCTACTCTACGTTAGACTGCTATATTTTTTTTACAGAAGCTCAGAGCAAACAGATGTTCACTCTAGTGAGAGTTTTTCTTGTATTTTTACCAAATTCATCCAAAGAATTGATAAGCTAAAGCCATGGCGAGCCAATACTATAGAAATATTAATTCACAAGAATTAATACTTCTTCTATAGTATTGGTCATAATTTAATCAAACTTACAGACAACAATCACCTAATGGTTCTTCACCCAAATTATGCTAAAGATCAAAGTCAAGGCCAGAATTGTCATTTCATTGGTGTTTTTCCATTTTGACAAGAATCACTACCTCTAAGAGTATTGACCTAGATTGTAATGTTCATAAAATGTTTGCGTGTGTCCACTGATACATAATGTTTATGGCATAATAATTTCTCAAGCTGGACTGAGGCAGGTCAAGAACTAGGGCCGTTAGAGTTCTGGTTTATATTTGAAGTGATAACCCCCATCGGTTTTTCTACTCAGTTGGAGAGAAAAAGTTAACAGTGTTTTCAGTCTGTGGTTTAGTCGTCCATTTAACATGAGTGATAGCTGTTTGTTCCCAAGTATCAACAAAAACCTGGCAACGCAGTTCCCTGCTATTAATCAAGTGTGAGCTTTGTGATGAAGGTCCCATTATTTTAACAACGTAAACCGAAATTATGATCTTTTGCTTCAGCCATGTAAAAAAATTAAGGGCCAGCTATTTTGATAAAAAAAGAGGGGTGTTCACACAGGAGAGAAGCCACTGTCTGCAAGCTTCATTTCAGCCAATTTGAGTCACTGAAGTGGACCTTGTGAATAAATTTATGGCGGTGGTGCGTTTTGGAGCAATTTAGTGCAGTTATCTCACAACTGTCATGGATTATTGCATGGAGAATTTGGAAACCATCTTCAGACAAAATCATGTGGCTATTTTGAAGCTCTTGTGAAAATGAATATGAAAAGAACTATAACTTTAATTTAAGTGATCTCTGGGATTTTGAAAATGGAGCAGCCAGGCAGGAGGAAAAGAAACCACAGAGAAGGTTCATGGATGTAGTGAAGGAGGACATGCAGAGGGTTGGAGTAGCAGAAGAGGATGCGAGCGTTGGGGGAGATGGAGACAGATGACCCGCTGTGCCAACCCCTAAAGGAAACAGCCAAAAAGAAGAGAAGGAGGAGGTCTCTGGGACATAAAGTGCCAGTCAAATTCAGTAAAAACAGATTCAGAAGTTTGGGAACTTTGTCTGAAAATGAGGTTTAAAAATCTTTTATTAACTGCAAGTTATACTACTTTTACACCTTTGCAGTTTGAGAAGATTACAGCTCCTTAACAGCTGAATCCAGCATGCTGAATTGAACTGCCATCCTAATTTACATGATCCACCTAAGACCAAGGGTGTTGTTTGGGATGCAACAGGTTTATGTTGAGCAAAATGAAGTATAAGTACAGAAAAGCCAAATGTAATGTCCTCATATGAGGGCGCAGGGTTTCAAGAGGTTAATCTTAAATTTGCACACAGCAAAATTGATTTTAAACCTTAACCACTACATTGGATCAATAATGACTTTTTGTCACTGATTTGTACTTCTGTTCTTTAATGGATTTTGTCTTTCTGATTGGGGTGTTGTAACAGACTATGTATTGTTCTTAAGGGCTTGGGCAATAATTGACCGTGTCATTTAATTTGGATGAGAGAGAAAACACATTTTTTTCAATTGACAAAAGTCTAGTTGCATTCTAATGCAATGCAGTGACAGGATATTTTTACTGAGGAGTTGAAATTGACTTCTTCTTGACCATAAAACCTCTTTAAGTACAAGTACGACTATCGATCTTTTCACCTAATCCCACAGCTGAAATGCTCAAGCACATTCTTATTCTGTGGGTCACTGGAAGTCAGTCTTGGAAATGGAGAAGATCACTGATTTAATCACAAGCAGACAGGCAGGTTTAAGCTGAGGTGGCTACAAGACCAAAAGGTGCTTCTTCTTACACTGACTTTAGAAAATGTTACATATTAATATTACATAGCAAGTTTAGGTTTTCAGAATTTTAAGATTTAATAATGTATAGACATCTGACTTACACCTGACTTTGTTTTGAGTCTTTTTCTTCTTCTACTTCTTCTTCTGGCTGCTCCTGTTACGGATCGCCACAGTGGATCATATGCCTCCATCTCACTGTAACCCTTGCATCCTCTTCCTTCACACCAACCCTCTACATGTCCTCCTTCACTTGAGAGTAGCTGGAGTTAATTAAGAGACTCCAATCCACCCAAAAGTGTTGGACTGCACTTTCAGATATGAAAAAGGTCTGTTGTTTAATGTGGTAAAACAGCTCTTTTGATGCACATCCACAAGCAAGCCAGACAGTACTGGGTGTTATTCTCTGAGTCTTATCAGCTCTGAAAACGTGAGATTGTTTCCTGTATGGGGAATAAAAGTATCGTCCTGCGGGATGTTTTGATCCATTTCCCTGAGCGCTGACAAAAAATGGGACTCTTTATGCTGCTGTAATCAAAAAAGCAGACTAGGAAATCAGGAAAGCCTACTGGAAAAAATGCTTGGCTCTTTAGTTTTGGGTACACATGCATGCATTTGTGTACTGTAGGATAAATGGCATGATCGTCAGTTTGGGAAAAATGCAGTGTGCAGGGAATTGAAATTGATATTTTGGTCATAATTTATTTCCTTCTTGGCCAGTAACTCAATTTATTCTCCAAGAATGGGCAAGGCAGTCATATTAGAATGCAAGGCAAAGCAGACCACGGTGAGAGCATTATACGCATTATTGTCCATACTGTATATTTGTTGGCCTAATATGTCACTGTCTGTCCTATCTGTTTCCTTTTCCCCCTTTAATGAGGTTTCTTCCCTTTTTGTTCTTTATTTAAATTCAGGGTGTTGTGTTGCGTTAAAGCCCCTCAAGGGTAATTTGTGATCATGAGTAATATAAATAAACCTGACTTGGCTTTATACCAGCAAAAACAGCCGTGTCTCTGTGGATAAAGATATTCCAGATAGTCGGTAAAACACTCTAAAATTGCCTCATTTGGAAGAAGCGATGGTGCACTGAACTCCTTTAATGAGAGACGGATTCTCCTCGGGCATGTCCCTCATTTCGGTATGGCCCTTTGATTATGTAATAATGATGTGGAAAAGGCGTCTCTATAGCACTCCATTCTTTCTTGTTAGTGACCAGACTCTGAGGTAAGCTGGGCTGTTTCATCTTGGCCTTTCTGCTTCTTTGTTAGAAACATGGCACTGTGGTTAACAGTTGCTATCCTTTTGTCTTTTCTTTGGCTGGGTGTCAGTGACATTAATTGAGTTCTGATGAGCACCTATGCTGTAAGAAATTGCTCTTAAAATGCTGGAAATCATATACAATTCAGTTGAAAACTATAAATACAGATACCTTTGGGGACTTATTGAGCTACTTTAAGCAGCAATAATTTGAAGTAATCATTTTCTGTATGAGTTTATCAGTCTGTCACATTGTTGTGGAGGAACTCTGGTCCACTTTTCTTTACTTCATAATGCTGCTTCAGTTCATTGAGGTTTGCCATAATTTTCTTGTGCACAGCTCTCTTAAGGTCCCGCCACCGCATTTCAATCAGGTTTAAGTCTGGTTATTGACTGGGCCATTGCGGCACTTTTATTCTTTTTTGTTTCAGCCATTCTGTTGTAGGTGTGCTCATGATCTTGTCACCATTGTCTTGTTAAATAACCCAGTTTCAAGCAAGCTTTAGCTTTTGGACAGATGGCCCACATTTGACACTAGAATATTTTGGTATACAGAGAAGTTCATGGTCAACTCAATGGCTGCAAGGTACCCAGGACCTGTGTGGCTGCAGAACAAACCCAAATCATCACCCCTCCACCACCGTGCTTGAGAGTTGGTATAAGGTGTTTCTGGTGATATGTGGTGTTTGATTTTTGCCAAACATGGCACTGTGCACTATGGCCAGACATCTCCACTTTGGTCTCGTTTGTCCTAAGAATGTTGTTCCAGAAGTGTTGAGGTTTGTTCAGATGCAACTGCCTATGGTATGCTGCCATGTTCTTTATAGAGAGAAAAGGCTTTATGCTAGCAGTCCTTCCAAACAAACTGTTAGGAAAAAACTGTTTTAGTTTTTTTCGACTGTTATGATTTTTAACATTTAACATGCTAATTGAGGCCTGTAGAATCTGAGATGTAGCTCTTGGGATTTTGCCATTTCCCTGAGTATTGCATGTTCTGACCTTGGGCTGAATTTGCTGGGACGTTCATTCCTGGGAAGATTGTAGCATTGTATCATTACACATCTGAATACTCCAGACTAGCAAACTGACAAAACTTCTGCTTTCATGGAGGTGGTTACACTGGTTGATGATTGGTTAGTCAAGTGCATTTGAAAGCAGCCCCTGGGTGCTACTTACCCTCTTAATTCCATTGGAAGCAGTAAGGGTGTACTTAATTTTTCACAGGATTGCATAGAGTCCTGTGAAATTTTTTTCTTTTTCATGACTTTAAATTCATAGGGAAAGAAGAGAGGGGAGTGGAGAAGAAGTGTCCGATGCTCAGCCTGGGCCTAAAACAGCATCACTAAGGGATTATTCTAACTATAAGCATGATCAAAAAGGAAGCCTAATCTTAAAAGCACAGAGGGTGTCTGCATCCTGAACCCAGCCTGCCTGATAGCTGAAGACGCTGCCACCCATTCTACTTTTTGGCGACTCTAGAAACCACAAAAAAAAATCTGCAGTCAGAGAGGGAAGTGCTCTGTTGGCATAATGTGATACTATGAGGTCTTTAACGTATGATGGGAGCCTTACTATTCAGGATTTTTTGTACATGAAGAGAAAAACACCAGAAGTGTTGTGATTGCTATTTCAGCTATTTATCTAAAGTGGTCGCTGTGCGCGTGGGATGTGGTTTCGGTGTTTTTGTGGCTGGGAACAGTGTTAAGCTTTTGCTAGTAATGTGTCATCCTAAAAAGACTTGGATAACAATTAATCAGCTCTGGCTGGCGTTCATCTTCAGAGTAGTTCTTGAAATATTGATCACATGGCAGTTCCATAACCATGTGGTGCTCTTTCAAGAAAGACAAGGAACTGAATTTATAGCACAAGGGCAAAGACATGCAGTTATATTTTACAGTCATATGTATATGGAGATTATAGTTGGATTGGAGGAAGAGTTGACAGGAGGCACACTGTAAAATAGCAGTTGAATGCTGCTACTTTATTGTAATTTAATAGTGGCGTTCTTGTGTATTAGCTTTGACTAGGTGAAGATTTTGTATAAGGAATCCACAATCTGGTGCAGTGGTTCAGGATCAAGCAGTTGAGGTTTTTTTTTGGCCTATTATTGGTCACAAATAACCACAGATAGTATGCAGTAAATTTCTGTGGTTTTGTTATTGCAGAAGAACAATTTCAACAAAACCACAACAGAAGTGTGGCTGTATTTTGGGAAATGCATTCTATATAAAAGGGTCTATGATTTCATAATACTCTGAAAAGAACATATTCAAAGAAATGTGCTGGTTAGTCTGTTTTGTGTTTCATGTACATGTTGCCTGTTTCTCTCCCAGCAGTTAGACCAAAAATACATTGCTGGATCGAAGTGCTTTGCTGTTTTTGTCTGCTACAGTGGAGGCTGTCATGATATTTAGGTCTAGTTATGGTTTCATAATGATAAATGGGGCAATGCATCAATATTGAACTTGAGGTTTGTTTTTTCTTTTACTTAATATTTTCTTTAGCCTACTTTTTGCATTGTATTTTGTACATTCGAAAGGAGACTTTGTTCAAGTTCATGAGTTGATACTTACCATATCCCTTCTCTAGTACGGTATCTACACTCTATGGACAAAAGTAGCTTTCATGACCAACCTATTCTAAATCCATAGGCATTAATATGGAGCTGATCCCCCTCCCTTTGCAGCAGCAGGATCCACTCAAGATTTTGGAGTGTGTCTGTGGGAATTTTTGCCCATTCATCCAGAAGAGCATTTGTGAGGTCAGACACTGATGTTGGATGAGAGGTCTGGCTTGCAATCTCAGTTTTAGTTCATCCCAAAGGTGTTGGCTGGGGTTGAGATCAGGGCTCTGTGTGGGTCAGTCAAGTTCTTCCACACCAAACTCATCCAACCATGCCTTTATGGACCTGACTTTGTGCACTGGGGGACAGTCATGCTGAAACAGAAAATGGCCTTCCTAAAGTGTTCCCACAAAGCTTAAGATTTCCTTCCACTGGAACTAGGGGCACCGGCCAACACCAGAACAACAACCCTGTAGCATTTTCCCTTCCCCACCAAACACTACAGTCAGCACAGTGCAGTCAGTCAGGTAATATTTTCTTGGAATTCACCAAACCATGATTCATTAGTCAGGCTGCCAGATAGAGAAGCATGATTCACTCCACAAAACACAGAGGCCAGTGGTTTACATTGCTCCATGCAATGTTTTGTATTGAGCATGGAGCTGCTCAGCCTTGGAAACCCATGCCATGAAGCTCCCAGTGCACAGATATTTGTGTTACAGTATCTTCTCTTTCAAATCAGAGTAGATAATGATGATGAACAACTGTTTGTGCAGTCAGAAGTCCGTGCCCTCTCCTGCTGTTTTATTTATGCCTCCTTATCAAAGCCTACATCTTATTTCATTGCTGACTTATTTGACAAAAAAATCCAATGGTCAGGGGAATGTCAGTCTGCTATAGGCAAAGCATCCACTGATGGATGCCAAACATCAGAACTAAGTACTTCTAATAATCACAATCATCATCATAATGGGAATTGGCTTGCTGGCGCACTTTTCAGCTTAAACAGTAAATTAAAACAATTTGACGGTAATGAAAAGCCTCATGGCGGCCAATAAATTCCCTTTAGAAGAATTTCAATGTTGTTTTGGTGTTTTGGCATCTCAGTATGAATGTGGAGAAGTGTCTGTAAATGGCCTTTAAAATCTGAAAGATGCTGACTTGTAACAACCTGTTCAGAGTGATGTATTAGTCTGCACGTGGCCTAAGACCAGAAGTCTGTGCTAGGATGTGTGGGAAGTCATTTCTACTGCTCCCTCCATAGTTTGCACAGATATATATCATGCTGGCAGTTACTGCTGTGACTGGAGTCTTTGAGCTTATTGCTGCATTGCAGCCTTAATGAAATCAAGTTAATCACTTCTCTCTGGACAAGCTAAAGGGTTACAATCATTCTTTTATGTCTGCTACCTTTTAGATTACATGACTTTACCTGACTCTGTCAGGCTTTTAGATAACAAAGATTGGCTGTATGGCTGTATCCAATCAGTCTGCCACTCAGACTTCCTCCTGGGAGCCAAAGATCCCCGTTAGCCTATTAAGCAGCTGCTTGAGTCGGCCCCAGCTGCTGATGGCAGATGAATGACAGAGTATTTATCAGGCTTGAAAGCAGTGTCTCATAGCTGGAAAAACAGTTACTGCATAATGCCAACAGCTTTGACTTTAAACTGTTGTCAGGAGCAACCGGTGACCTCTGGCCCCTCACTCCAAAGATGTTTAGTTTGACTCTTCACTCTTGTCACTTTCTGTGCACACATGCCAAGGACATCATCATCCAAGTGTTGCACTCCTCTACCTTGATCTTGTCACTCATAACAGTTCATACAGCTGTCAGATTACTGGGGTCCTTTGCCATTCATTGTGAGGTTCATAACAAGACAAATGGGGTTACTGCCACGTCACCTACTTAATGTTTGTACATTGACAATGTGGCTGCCAGCACTTTGTGATGTTGATATGTGGGCTGGTGTGAGGTTGTCAAAGAAACACTAGTGCTTTGTCTTTTCTAAATAGCTCCACTGTTACTCTGTGTGTGGGGAGATGTGCCTCAGCTTTGTGATGAGAAGAGCCATTAATGGGTTAACTTCATTATAATTTGTCAGGCATTTTTGTGTCTGTAGAACATAGTGGTCTCCTTGTGGTTAATGCAACTGCCTTCATGGGCTTTGTGTGCTAAAACAGGGTGTGACGATGAGAGTAGGAGTATAGAGAAAAGGATTTTATGAAAAGTAGCAGTGTTTTGAGTCTGGGGACAGAATTGTTGTCAATGATACCCTTTGTATTTGGGAACTACAATGAATTAAAAAAACAGTAAGGAAAAGAACTCCGACAGCTGGAGCAGATGCAAATTCAACCAGAACCCTCCTATCGAAGTACAGAGCCATCTTGATTTTAGACTCATTTTAAAGAGCAAATCATTCCAAAAGCCAACTATCAGCTGCATTTTTTTCATGCATAAATGCACGTATGGTGCCTTGGAGTTGAACTGAAAAAGGAAAATTTTTTCTTTTCTTGTAATCAGTTAGCATCTTAAGGGAGTCTACACCTCAGTATTCTCAGTTGGCATGCTTCTCTGCTGCATGTGCTGCAGACAATTTTAAGAGCATTGTAAACTATGCAGCCGCTCTGCTGGGCAAACTAGGTGATGAGATCATATCTAAATTACTCCAAGAAATCTTTTTCTCCATTATGCTCTGAAAAATAATTTTCATATTTCAGCTCAGGGAACATCAAAGTTTTCTGTCCATAAAAAGCAAAAACCACACCTGATTTATATATGGCAGATCTCCTCTTCAGGGTTGTCTTTTTGTGCGCCTCTGCACTTCTTCCAGTATGAACTGTTGTGTTCTTCTTACATTACATGCACGTGTGCATCTCCGATTTTACCACTAACCTCATATTTTCTGGGTGGAGTCACAGAACTTTTTGGACTTTGACTTGGCTTCTGTGACCATATCCTACTGCAGTCTTGCACTAATCTCTACCGCTCTAACAAAATCAAAGCTTTGTCTGATCAGTCTCACCACAGTGCCCATTTAGTAACTGATAACTGTTTTGTCAGCTGCTGTTTCAAAGAAAGTAATGGACTTTAATTCTTAAAGCATTTCATGTGACCTTAAATCTCTCAAGAATGAGATTAAGTTGACTATATTGAACCCTGATCTTTGGTGTGCTGCATCAGGTGGTTTATCATGACTGTTTGATTATTTACACATTCCTGTGACTTGATGAAATTAGTTTCATATTGGTTGTCAGTAGAGTATTTATTTGTATTTCTGGTTTACCCATTGTGTTTGTGTCATCAACTCTTTATCATGTCGTGCTGTTTCAGTGAAAGAGTCTGAAGGTGTTTGTCCATTTATTGAGTTTCTCTCTCTCTGTACTGAGATCATCTGATCCAGTATGAAATGAGTTTTAAATTCAGCATTACATGTCTGTCAGTCAGATTAAGTCAAAACTACCACACCAAATTTTATGAAACCTGGTAGAGTGGAGGAGCCTGGAAAAAAGAAAAACCCATTAAATTTTATTGCAGAGCTGGATAAAATTCTTTCTAAATGTATAGATGCATTAGTGGAGGACTGTGCTCCCACAGTTTGTTATACTTTTATGAATAGCATCCATAACAATAAAAGGTGCATGACATACACTATACAGACACACATATTGGGCCACACCTCTTAATCATTGAATTCAGTTGTTTCATTCAGTCCCGTTCACACAGGTGTATAAATCAAGCACTTACCCATGCAGCCTCCCTTACAAAAATTTGGAAAAGAATGGGACAGTCTAAAAAGCTCATTGAATTCGAGCATGGTACTATGATGGGATGCAGCCATTGAAAAAAGTAAATTCATGAAATACCTGCCCTCTTAGATTTTCCATAATCAGCTGTAAGAATTATTATTGGAAAATGCAAGCATTTAGGAAGCACATCAGTGTTGCCACCAAGTGTTTGACCACATGAAGTTACAGAGCAGGGTGGCGTAGTGCTGACGTGCCTAGTGTCTAAACGTTGGCATCGCTTGCTGAATCAATAACTGCAGAGTTCCAAACCTCCTCTGCAAATTAAGATCAGCACAAACTGTGAACCAGGAGCATCATGGCATGGGTTTCCATGGCTGAACAGCTGTGTGCAAGCCTTACATCTCCAAGCACAATGCCGAGCGTCCTATGAAGTAGTATAAAGCACACCACCACTTGACTCTGGAGCTGTGTAAACATGTTTTGTGGAGTAACCAATCACATATCTCTATCTGGCAGTCCTGTAGAGGAGTCTGGGTATGGTGAATGACAGGAGAAAGTTTGCTGTCTGACTGCACTGTAAAGTTTGGTGGAGGAGGGATAATGCTATGGGGTTGTCTTTCAGGGATTGGATTGGGACCCATAGTTCTGTTGAAGTGAAATTTTAATGCTTCATCTCACAAAGACATTTTGGACATTTCTATGCTTCAAACTTTGTAGGAATAGTTTGGGGAAGGCTGCTTTCTATTCCTGCATGACCCAGTATATAAAGCAAAATCCAGAAAGACATGGTTGAATGAGTTTAATGTAAAAGAACTTGACTGGCCCACACAGATCCCTGACCTCAACCCCATCAAACACCTTTGGGATAAACTAGAATAGAGATTGGGAGTCAGGGCCTCTCATCCAACATCAGTGTCTGATCTCTCAAATGCTCTTCTGGATGGATGGGCAAAAATTCCCGCAGACAACTTTCAAACTCTGGTAGAAAGCCTTCTCAGAAGAGTGGAAGCTGTTTAAAGAGAGGACCAACTCCCTATAAATGCCTTTGGTTTTAGAATGGGATGTCATAAAAGCCTTTGTAGGTGTAGGTGGCTGCCCCAATACCATTGTGTTTTTGGTTTATTTTTCCTCTTTGTCGTGCCAAGGAGTGCCTAAAAACTTTAATTTATTTTCGAAAAAGGATTTTTTTCATAATCGGGATTAACATAGAGGCCCACCAGGCCAAAAGCCTATTGTTGCCATTAGCTGTTTTACACAGATTAAAACAGACTTTAAAGAAACTTAAAAAATGAATAAAAAAACCAGGGAAATGTTATGATTTAATGCATTTTTACCTCTTCAGCTGATCTGCTTCATCTTTTATGCACTAACTGCAGATCTTTGTTTGCTGTTTGTGAACTATGTTTTCTCCTCACCTATTGTGTCGTGTCACATGAGATTTGTGGCATTTTAAGGTAAAATAAGTGAGTAATGTAAGAAATATGCATACATAGAGCTATGTGAAAAGTTTTCAAATTACAGATACATTTTTCAGCTTTGGTAGTTACCAGTTAATAAAACAGGCTTGTGTAAAATAAACATTGAGTTTCTTGTCATGCAGTGTTGATTTTAAGTGCATTCAAATGTTTTATCTGTTTGAGCTTTTAATGAATACACAGGAAGCCTGGCATTGGAAAGTAAAACCCCAGATAAGCTTCATTTCAAGATAGTAGTTAGAACTTGTACTTTCTTTTGGCCATAACAAAATAAAGGACAGTATAAGTTTTCAAAAGAAGCAATTTTGTACACACCGTGCTTGGCTGAACATAATGAATGTAGTGCCTGCAAGCAGCAAATGTTGATTGAGTAAATCAAAGCTAAGTGAAGTGGCCCTTTCTCTGGTTACTGTCAGTGTAGAGCTCTGAAATGCTACGTGGCACAGCATGCAGGCTATTTTTAAGACTCCTTTAAGCTAAACTATTGTATTTTACTCAAACCAAGATGGTTAGGCGGCGCACACTTTGTGTACATGAATATCAAAAAGAAAAGCGCCTGCAGATCAGAAAGATTTTTCTCAGTTCGAGCAAATGTTAGTTTACTGACCACAGTGCCTGCAGCTGCATGGGCTTGTCCTTTGCAAATGAAAAGTCTCCACTCTAGCTCTGTTTGGGAATGCGTCTACTATTCTGTACTTCTTGTTAGCACTTGGAGTAATGTAAGCATAATGCAATCTAGCCTGTGTATTTAAAGTAAGCACAAAAGCTAAGTATTCTGAATGGCCTTGTTGACAGACCAGCAGGCCTAATTTTCATCAACACTAGCTTGTTTTCAAGGTAGGGGAGTGGTCTACTGCTTTAGCCTCCAGTCACCAAAATATGTCCTTGTTCAGGCATGAGGGCTCATTGTGTTAGCAGTCAGGACACAGAGTCCCCTCTGAGTCTGTCTAAAAATACTCCACACCACCTCTGCCCCGAACTACACACGGATAAAGAGAAGCTGCTTGAAGCTGGATGAGTGAACATGCAAATAAGGACACACATACAGAACCAAATGCATTTCTCCACAGTTACTCTGTACTGCACCCCATAACTTTGTATGTGAGGACTAGAGTGTCATACTCAGTTGGCACATACATTTGTTGGCCTTTAAGCTGCCACTTCCCTTGTATGATTTTCACCTTTACTCACTTGAGACATAGCAGGTAAATTGTGCATTATTTCCTTCCTTCCGCACGCTCCAACTGAGAACGTGTCTGATGCTATATGAAAATGTATCTTTGACTGCTCCCTTGTATTCTCCCCAAGGGGGATTAATCCACATCGGTAATTTGGCAGAGGTCTTATGCCGCATGCCCTTCATGACCCAACCCTCCATGGTGAGAAGGGCTTGTGTCCCCACCTGGAATTGAACCAGAGACCTTTCGCTTGTAAGGCGAATGTGTAAACCACTGCACTACAGGGACACTGTATCTGATGCTTATATGTGAGATAGTAACAGCAGATAATGGCCTGAGTTCAGTTTGCTGAGATTGTGTGATGATCATTAATGAAAGCAGCTTGGAGGTTTTTCATTGCTAATGAGATAAAATTTAAATTTGTGACTTCATTGTAACACATAGTAGCATAAGATGAGAGTTCTTATTCTGCCACTAAAATGAGGAGGCATGGCACATTTGCTACTATATTATTCTTATGATCACATGCATTATTAGTAAAATTTCAGAAATTGCTCCTCTACTGGGTTTTTCCTGCACAACCATCTCTAGGGTTTATAAAGAATGGCCTAAACAAGAGAAAGTATCGAGTGAGCAGCAGTTCTCTGAAAAATGCCTTCTTGATCTCAGAGGAGAACTACCAGAGTGCTTTGAGCTGATAGGAAGGCAACAGTAACAAGAATAAACAACTTACAACCAAGGTATGCAGAAGAGCATCTCTGAAAACACAGAATGTCAGACCTTGAAGCAAACCACAACAGGTGCCACTCCTGTCAGCTAAGAACAGGAAACTGAGGGTACAGTTTGTACGGGCTCGCCAAAATTGGACAATAGAAGACTGACAAAAAAACCCTGCCTGGACTGATGAGTTTTGCCTTCTGCTGTGATACTGAGATGGTAGGGTCAGAATTTGGAGTAAACAATGTGAAAGCATGGATCCATCCTGCTTTGTACCCACTGTTCAGACTGATGGTAGTGTAGTGGTGTGGGGATATTTTCTTAGCATGCGTTGGGCTATTAAAGTACCAAATGAGCATCATTTAAAGACTACAGCATACATGAGTGTGGTCGCTGTGTCCATCCTTTTATGACCACAGTGTAGCCATCTTCAGATGACTGCTTCCAGCAGGATAACAAATTATGTCACAGAGCTCACATCATCTCAAACTGGTTTCTTGAACATGACATTTAGCTCACTGTAGTCAAATGGCTTCCACAGTTACCAGATCTCAATCTTGCAGGGCATCTCTGGCATGTGGTGGAATGGCAGATTGTCTTCATGAATGTGCAGCTGACAAAGCTGCAGCGACTGTGTGATGCTATCATGTCAATATGCACCAAAAAAGGAATGTTTTCAGCACATTGTTTAATCTAGTCTATACAAAATTAAGATGATTCTGAAGGCAAAAGTAGGTCCAACCCAGTATTAGCAAGATGAACTTAATGAAGTGGCCTGTGCTTATACGCTCATGTTGATATAACAGCAATATTGAGCAGTTATATCAGTTTTTAGATGTCTGTAGCGTATACAAAAGCTGAACATGCTGATTTATGTCATTTGGATCTGTGAACTCACAGCTCTTCCTGTTTAGATCTCATGGCCACATGGTGATAATTTTAAACAATGTGTTTTCTGATTGGCAAGATCTGAAGGAAGCATGATTTACGCAGTGGCTTAAAAGGCTTCTCCCAGTGCTTAAAGGACACAGAAAGCACCAGCCTTCCCTCAAGGTTGGGGTCAGTTCCTATCACAGTGGGCGACAGGAAGCCTGAGAGACTGCCATCTCTAAACTCCTAATG
This sequence comes from Etroplus canarensis, assembly GCA_015106775.1. Lineage (NCBI taxonomy): Eukaryota > Metazoa > Chordata > Actinopteri > Cichliformes > Cichlidae > Etroplus > Etroplus canarensis. The sequence continues at coordinate 17,833 of VUQH01023483.1, forward strand.
AGCCTCTAATTGATATCCAGCTGAAAACCCCACAGAGTGTTAATGCCAGTTCCAAAGAAACTATATTTTATCTTCTCTTTATTTAGCCAACAAGACACTGAAGGCCCTGAAGCATACATTTTTAACGTGGAGTCACAGAGTTAATGACATGGTAGTTGGTTCCTGATATTGTCAGTGTTTTCTGTGAGTCACAAGTTCTGTACATTATCCTCTTTCCTGTTTAATTTCAGGTTAGGCCAGCCATTAAAATCAGGAGAAAATTAAGTAATTATATTCCTTCATATTCTTGCTTTGGTCAGTGAGTTTTTATGCTTCCTCCAGCTGTATGTCTGGAATCTAAGCATAAAGAGAAGGCCAGAAACCTATTTCTCTTGGGGCTTCACGTTAGCTGCATTATTAAGAATTGAGTAATATTTCTTCATCTCCCACCCATTTATGAGATGTAACTGCAGTAATGAGATGAATTCTAAGAAAGGGTCTAATCCCAGGCAATACTTTAAGCCAGCTGCCTAACCATATCCCATTCTCCATGCTGTGAAGGCTCCAGCCCTGCTGCCAGGACAGCTTACATACTCTGTTTGCCTAAACGTTTCATTCATCTTTATTAACGCTGCATAAGATAAAGCTCAAAATAGCTGTTGCTGACTTTTCATGCTTTCTGGAGTGTAGACCAGCAGATGGCATGTGTTTGTTTAGAAGGTTAGTGTGATTTAAACTTTGTCTCTTAATTCAGTGTGCTCTAAGGGCAAGAAACATTGTCATTCATGCTTGTACTTCCAGCTTAAAGCGCAGCGCACCTGTTGAGCTCCTGTTCAGATGTGCTATTTTTGTTTCCTATGATAAAATGTTAAGCAATTAAGTAGCTGGTTTTTATTAAGTAGGTGCTGGAGGTCTTTATGTTGTTTTCTAGCTTACAATTTTATATCTAGTTTTGGCTCTTCTATCAAGGCAGTCCAAAACCTTTGTGTTTGGATGGCACAAAGTGCTTTTCAGCCTCTGTCAGATGGCTTCCCACAAGGCAACATTAGCAACATGTTTTTTAATGAGCCAAAGTCTCGGCGCAAGAGGGAGCATTTTTCATTTTGGGCCCGGGAATAAAGGTCATCTGTGCTTAAAGGATTCTGGAACAGATGAGTGTTGGAAAGAGCATTGCATCGGTTTAGGAGCAAAGGCCAGATTGTCACTTTAGAAATTGTGTTTCAGTCTTGAAAAAGTAATGGGGGGGGAAGCAACTCTCAGCACTTACGCATCCATTTCAGGGGAAATACCTAGTGTCTCCTGATGAGAGTAGATTTATGTTAGAAGTTATAGATAAGACTAATGGGCCTGACTTGCAGTAGACAGCGTCATCTCTGCTCCATTTATTTCCGGTATGTTGAGTAAGAGCAGGTGATGAAGTGTTTTCAAAGCCACAACCCATATATATATATATATATATATAATTTTTTTTTTTTTCTTCCAAGGGTGGATCCACCCAGAGTTGGGACTGAGCAATAGTAGAAGAATATCTGGGAGAAAGAGGGGTCACAAAATATTCAGGAGTACAGGAACTATCAGCCACCTCCTGTACATGGATGACATCAAGCTGTACCCCAGAATTGAGCGAGATATTGACTTACTGATTCACCTCACCAGGCTCTACAGTGAGGATATTGGGATGTCATTCGGACTGGATAAGTGTGGCCTATTGGTGGTAAAAAGAAGGAATGCGATCCAGACTGTGGGGGTGGAATTACCAGTAGGCAGGATGATGTACATAAAAAAAACAGCTACAAGTGCCTGGGTATTCCAGAGACCAACGGGAACCACGATGAAGATGCAAGTTGGTCAGCTGCAACCAAATACCTCCAGAAGGTAAGGCAGGTGCTGAGAAGCCAGCTCATTGGGAGGAACAAGATCCAAACCATCAATACATACGTGCTACCTGTCATCAGATACCCGGCTGTAATAATAAGCTGACCACATGAGGAGATAGATGTCACAGATGTCATGTCACAAAAACTCCTCACAATGCACGGCGGTTTTCACCCAAAGTCCAGCATCCTCAAGCTCTCTGAGCAACTGAAAGAGGAGGGGTGAGGATTAGTGAAGGTCAGAGCCACAATCCGGGATGAAACAAGGCACATCCACGATTAGATTATTAAGATGGCCCCCTGAAATGAGCTGATACAACAGTGCCTTAGGCAGCTGAAGGTGGACAGCAAGGTGGAACAGGAGGACACAGTGTTGTGGAAGATCAAGACCCTCTATGCAATGTACCATCGACAAATAGGAGAAGTGGTGGACATCAAGAAATCCTACCATACATCATTCCAAATCATACCATGGCTAGTAAAAGCCAGTCTAAAGGGCAGCACGGCGGTTCTGATCACGGCAGCACAAGAACACTCCCTAAGCACCTGATCCATAGACTGAGTCTACCACAGCCAACAGGACCAGAACTGCAAACTGTGCAATGGTGCCCCACACGGTCCAACGCATAGATTCAAGATTCAAGAGCTATTTATTTGTCGTTTCAACCACATACAGCTGACACAGAACATAGTGAAATGAAACAGCGTTTCTCCAGGACCTGGTGCAACATATAAACATACAGACATATGACAGGAAGGTTTTTTTTTTTTTGTTTTTTTTTTAAGAAGTTTAAAATTTAAAAATAAAACTTTTAAAAAAAAAAAAAAAAAAGAAATAAAAAAAGAAGGGTTTTTTTTTTTTTAAGCAGTTTAAAATTTAAAAATAAAACTTTGAAAGAAAATAAATAAATAAATAGATAAATAATAAAGTGCAACGTGTGCAACATGGTGTAGTTGCAGACAAAGCAA
>VUQH01023485.1:0-10645 GCA_015106775.1 Etroplus canarensis
TGCACAGAACTCAGCAGCGCGCATCATTACAAGATCTCCATCCACCTGTCACATCACTCCCATTCTTCAAAATCTTCACTGCCTGCCAATTATTTACCGAATACAATATAAGATATTAATTCTCACCTTTAAGGCTATTCACAGCCTCGCTCCTCCATATCTCTTGGACCTCATCCACATCACCATTCCTTCTCGTACCCTCAGATCTTCTTCTTCTCTGCACCTGAGTATTCCTTCCATTCGCCTCACTACCATGGGTGGGAGAGCGTTTAGCCACTCTGCCCCCCCAGTTACGGAACTCACTTCCACCAGACCTCCACAATATCAGTTCTTTTCAACATTTCAAATCCAGACTAAAAACTCACCTGTTTAGGCTTTTGTTCTATTCTCTGTAGGAAGGAAACCTGTTCAAATGTCTGTACAGTTTATACTGAACTTGTTGTTCATGTATGTGTATGTCTTGTTTTAAGTGTATTTATCTTCTTTAATGTTTTTACTGTTTTAACTGCTCTATCTGTATGGTGACCTTGCGTGTCAAGAAAGGCACCCTTAAATAAAATGTATTATTATTATTATTATTATTATGTGCCTCAAACAAATCTGCAGGAACTGTTGATGTTATAATGTAAATATAGATTAAAATCTGTCGGAAATGTTTCCAGCACCTTGTTGAATCTATGCCATGAAGAATTAAGGCATTTCTAAAAGTAAAAGGGGGTCCAACCCAGTACTAGCAACGTGTAACTAATAAAGTGGGTGGTGGGTGGTGAACTAGAAGTCCATCTTGCAAGGTACTCGTGCAAGATGGACTTGATGGATTTGCCTTGCCATCAGCCATTGACTTGTGTTTTTCAGGAAACCTGCACAGTTTCACTTAACACCTCTTTACAACTTTTACTTTGTTTTGATGGATCTTGCTGACCACAGCCTCTTTCTTTGTCCATCTTGGCTCAGGCTGAATTAAGAAGTAAATGGGTGGGTGTTTGTGCTTTTAGGGAGGAGGAGAAAGGGGTGGTTATGATACAAGAAAAAATTAGAGCACAATAGTTTTATCTTGGTTATCTTGATTTTTTAAAAATAAATGTTAGAAGTCAGCTGAAAATAAAATTTGACTAATCACCCAGTGCTAGAATGCAGATGAGATTTTATACTATTTGAACAGTGGTGCGATATGGTGCAGCCGATTAACCTACAGGAGGCTTTGGATGCACAAACATCACAGCAGAATCAATTTATTGCTGTCTGGGAGTCGTTTCATGATTGTGATTTACAGAACGCCACTACTTGGGCAATTTGTATCCATTACTCCTGAGTATGTTTAAGCTGCAGTAAGACCAGGCTGGTATGATGTAAGAGGTTTCAGTTGCTATGGGACCCATACATCTTTGTGCAAAGTTCTGGAGGGAATATGTTAAGAGCTTCAGGTGGGCTCTGTTTGGGGGATTGGTTTGAAAAATGCTTGCAGGACCTACAAATTTGCTTCTCATGTTGGATCGATTGAAAAACGCAAACAGGGGTGTGCTGATTTATGTATTGGTACAAGATGTCTTACAAATAAGGCAATCACTCCATTTTTTTTAAGCACGCAAGCCGGTATTATTTGTGGAAAAGCAACAAAGCATGACTTTGCTCTCCCAAGACGTCTAATTATCCTCCTACAGGTCTGCTGCTGTGCGCAGAGACATAAAAAGAGTCCAGAGCCAGAGGTGGGTGTACACAGGATGCAGGAAAAAAAATTGGCTCATACAGAATTAATCTCAGTAGCATGCTCTTGTCTCAGAATGGCCTCTTTTCTCTTCTCTTGCAATTTGAGGTGAAACAATCTCCTCAACACATTCATCTACATTTTCATGGGGACCTCTGACACATTTGCAGCTACTTACAAAAAAGCCAAGAGGGTGCGACACGCTGAGTGCAATTCAGAGAGGCAGAGAGACCCAGTGGTTCAACAGGCCGTGCTTTAAATAGAGGACCCTGTTTCACACACTGTTGCTCTGGCGAGCACCCACCCTGCCGAAGTGTCCCTTATCTTCCAGAAGGGGAGTGAGAGAAGAGGTAATTTCCCAGCGGGCTTCAGGAACTATCACATTAATGGAGAGCTGAAGTCACTAGGAAGCGAGTTTTACAATTACTAGTCACATTCAGGCAGGTCAATAATCATCTGACAAGCTCCCACTCTCAACCCTTAGACTGCTCAGACTGCTGGATATGCAGCTTTCACCCTCCTCCTCCTCCTGTTTTCTTGTTGTGCCGTGGCATTTCTTTCCTTGTGCATTATGTATATTCCACATCTCAGAGATTTGTGTCTGCTGATTTCTGCTCTGTATGCCCTTGAGGGCTGTTTCAATGTGCTGGGGTCTTGCATGCTGCTTGGATTCTTTGGGGAGCATTTGCAAACTCAGAGCCTCCTCTGCCAAACACGATATCTGGTCCTAAACCCTTTGACATAATTGACTCTGACTAAATTGTTATAAATTCATTATGACTTTGAATAAGTTTAGCACCTTCTTGGCACCACATTTTCACTTGAGATAAAAAAACACTGTGCCAGTACATGGATTATGAAGTGTTGTGACAGTAGAGTAATTAAGTTAATTACTGACTTCAAGTTGACTCACACTTCTGTCTTTTTCTTTACCAAAAAAACCCCCAAAAATGGTATAATGAAGGTTTTAAGCACAAATCAAATTAAAAAAATCATAATAACTATAAAATATACTGTTGCACCTTTTTTATCAAATGATCTGCCAGTACTTGTCTGGGTTATTCATTTTTATTCTTAATAATTACTTACGTATTAAATATACCATGATGAGAAAATATATATCATTCATGATTACTTAAAATAGCTGTTTTTTAAAAACTAGCAATACAAAACTTGAAGATTTAATTTACTGTCACGGCAGATTTTGTGGTCCCAGGGTTTTGTAGTATTCTTGTGTTTTGGAGTCTAGTTTAATCTAATTGAGTGCTCGATTCCTGTTATTTTATGGTTATTCTGGTGATGAGGTTCAGTTTTCATGATGTTTTTTGTTTTTGCTTTCTGCCTTGATGTTTCCCTGTCTTTGCCTCCCTTTGTCTAGGTTCTGTTTATGCCTTTATCCTCCACTTATCTTGGTCTTTTTTAGTGTGAGTCATCTTTTCTCTTCTTAGTATGCATCTTTTGGGTTGTTTCCTGGTTTACTATGATAGGTGGTTTTCTCTACTTGGCCCAGTTATTCTGGGTTTTACATCCTGTCCGCCTTATTTTCTTAATTACTTTCACCTGTATCTTGTTCCATTCTTGTTTTCAATCCCAAATGAATCCTCTGTATATACACTACATGGACAAAAGTACAAGACCACTTACACATTGCTGTGTGTCTGTGGGAATTTTTGCACATTCATCCTGGAGAGCATTTGTACGGTCAGACACTGATGCCGGATGAGAGGGCCTGGCTCGTAATCCCTGTTCTACTTCATCCCAAAGGTGTTGGATGGGGTCAGGGCTAAAGCATTTAGATTTCCCTTCCTTGGAACTAAAGGACCAAGGCCAACCCCAGAGAAACAACTCCGTAGCATTACCCCTCCTCCACCCAAACTTTACAGTTAGCACAATGCAGTAAGGCAGGTAACACTGTCCTGGCATTTTCCAACCCATACTCATCCATCAGAATGCTAGATATAGAAACCTCATTATTTACTCCACAGAACATGTTTTCACTGCTCCAGAGTCTAGTAATGGTGTGCTTTACATCATTTCATCTGATGCTTGGCATTGTGCTTGTTGATGTAAGGTTTGCATGCAGCTGCTTGGACATGGAAATCCATGGCACGAAGCTCCCAGTGCACAGTTTTTGTGCTGGTATTAATGCCAGTGGAGGTTTGGAATTCTGCAGTTATTGAGTCAGCAGAGCGTTAGCCACTTTTATGCACTAAGCTCCTCAGTACTCGGCAACCCTGCTCTGTAATTTTACATGGTCTGAAACCTTGTGGCTGAGTTGTTGTGTTTCGGAAATTTTCCAATTTGCAATAATACCACTTACAGTTATTGGTGGAATAGCCAGGAGGAAAGAAATCTCATCAACTGACTTGCTGCAATGGTCATATCCTTGTATAGTACCACACTCGAATTCAATGAGCTCTTTAGAATGACCCATTCTTTCACAAATGTTTCTAATGGCAGACTGCATGGCTAGGTACCTAATTTTATATACGTATGGCAATGGGAATGAATGAAAAAACTGAATTCAGTGTTTAAGAGGTGTGGCCCAGTACTTTTGTCCATATACTGTATATAGCCTTTGTCTGATGATCTGTTGTACTGCTCCCCGTTTACCCTCCTGAACGTCTTCTGTGTTCCCCATGATTTCTCTCTGAAGCTGCACAGTGTTTTACATTTTGTTGCCCACCTATGGACTTCAATTACCATCTTTCTAAATAATAATCACTTTTTGCTTACGTTGCAGTTTGGTCTGCGTTCAGGTCCATCTTTGTAGAAACAGAAGAAGAAGAATATTTCTAGTTGATAATCACATTTGAGAAACTGAAATGTGTGACCTTTGGGGTTTTTTCCCCAAGCAAAATAAAGTAGAAAAATATTATTGTTTGTGAACTGTGTGAGGTTTAAATTGAATATTGTAGTAATAAATGTTTTTTGATAAATATCAATCAGGATGTTTGTTGTTTTGTTCCCTGAAATATTTTCCAAAAGCAAATAATTACATATTTTGATGACATAAGGGTAGGATAATTTAGATCCCACAGGGTTAAAAGAGCAATCAACTACCCATCTAATCCCACAGTTCCTTACAACAATACTTAAAGACACTTCTTTTGATTCGCAAAGGGTTAATACTGACTTAACACTGTATAAAATCTGCTAATGTCTCATATTTCCTCAACTGTTAATACTTATTCCGGCTTTATTTTGTTTGACTGGTAAAAAAAAAGTTCACTTTGTAATATTAAATCCACAACAAAGAAACAATGTGTGTAGACCAAAGAGAAGATGGCACAAGATATCTTTTTAGTATTTAGCCCTGTAGTCAGTCTCATGATTTTCCATCTCGTGTCAAATCATGAGAACTGAAAAAGGTTAGGACAATCTGAAAGCTGCATAACAGGGTTGTGTTCAATAAAACTGGATCGAGCATAGAAACAGTTCATCTACAGCAGCAACTCAATGCACAGTAAACCATGTAGAGTCAGTAACTGTGGAGATAGTAATGTTGATTCAGGTTACATAAAGTTCTGGTCTACATCATTAAATACATTTAGATTAGAAAAAATCATGAATAATCTTACAGCAGTCCACATTTTTGTAACTTTTTCACTTTTGTCTGTTTACTCTGGCCACACAAAAAAAACAATCAAGATAATTTAAGCTATTTTTGACTCTTTTTTTCTAGACGGTGCCTATATTTTGGTGCGTGATAGTCTACATCCAGTGAGGACACACAGTCAGACAGGATGACTAATGGCTGGCTGACTGGGTCGGAAAAAGCTGTTTTGCATCGGAATGGCGTTGGGTTGCAAATTTGCAAGGCAAAAACTTTTTCTGGGTTGTGTGAGTGCTGACAATGTGACTGTAGTGTTACCTGCCTCAGGCTAACCATTCTGCTGCTGGTCAGCACAAACAGCTCGCAGTCAGAGAGGAAACAAGTCCTGCAGGCCAGAGATGACACAATGCTCCTCAAAGCAGCAAAGGGCCAATGAGTAACCAGCTTGTGACATCACTGTTCTGATAACTAAGACGCCTTAGCATTATAGTTCAAGACAACTCCCAAAAACTTTGCTTGAAGAAAATGACAAGACAAACATGATTAACAGGGCAGGCTGATGTAGGGTCTGGCTCCAGTGTGTCTACTTGCCATGCTGTGTTTGCAGAGTAAATAGGCATTGATACGCATGGAGAAGCGGAAAAACAAGGAAACAAGTGCAGCGAACATCTGTGAGTCCCCCTCACTGTTATGTATTCAAAGACTAACCTCTGGTAAAGTAAATTAATTGTTTTCAGATCCTAACAAGAGACCAGAGCCCAACCTGCATCATTCAAGACAGGACTGAATCTGACTGGTAGTCCCAAATTAGATATGACCTTACTCACCGGTAAATTAACTGAACACACATGGCACATGTGACTGGCAGTTGGAGAGGAAATGGGAGTAGCCATGTGATGACTCAAGTAACTCCCAAATGCTATGATGGAGGTTTAAAGTAACTTTACAGCATCTCTAAGGCCACTCTTTAGTATTAGGGTCAGCCAAGGGTGTTGTATTCATTTTAGAATTTTGAGGGCAAAAGGCAGCAAATACAAAGTCACTAACTGGAGAAGGCGGAACCAGAGAACAGACTGACGGCCCTGAAACTGAAAAATGTGTCCTCTACTACATAAGCCATCACTACTAATTTCATTTGTGGTCACAATGGAGACAAAACAGCATAAAATAATTGAGTGCAAAATGTCCTTAAAAGTGATGTGTTATTAATGAAAAGCTGTGCTTTTTGTTGGATAATGATACAGTGTTCCCACAAAAACAACCGACAACAATTGTAAATCGCAATTGAGACCAAAAAAAGAGCTAAAAGATGAGGGACTGTTAAACTGTTTTCCAAGAAGTAGAAAAAAATTATAAAATAAGTCATCATTCAGCAACTTAGTTGTTCATATCATTTTTAAATGTAATATATCCATATTGTGCAATAATAACTGTACAATACTGATGACCAAATATGGTTACTTCTGGCTCCAAACAAACCACAAGATGGCCAAAATGCAAAACTAAAGGCTATCAAACATGAGCCAAAAAAAGCCATGAGGGTGTTAGTTCATCTTTTATATACATGCCCAAAACACATGATCAGCATAAAAAGTACAAAGTATGGTGCACCAAACATATTATCCAACTGGGATATAGTTAATAGTGGCACAAAGGTATCAATAAAGATGAGAGGACTCATGACAAAGAGCTGAGGCTCAAACCCACATGTAATGAGCGTTTTCTATCAGCCTTTAAAACCTCCAAGAGTCTTTACAGTAACCAACAGCAGCCAACTGAGATTCAATTCAGAACATCCAAATGACCAATCATATTCCCCTGGAGACTTTCCAAACTCATAATGAGATCAACGATTCAATCTGTGCATCAAATGACTATCATTCATTCAGATATTTGCCATTGTTGGCTGGTAATAATAGTCCTTTATCTGCTCCCTGTGCCATTCAATATATAATATATTGCTCCTGTTTTTTATGATAGGGAAGATCGTAGGACAATTACTGAAAGGGAGAGATATTTCAGCACAGGCAGCTTGGCTGGGTTCCCATTTTTCCTCGCTTTTTGAGTTTTCTTCAGAGGAAATTGAAACATTTCATCTTGGAGAAACAGGTGCAATAAGAGCGAGATTGCTGTAGAGTGTCCCCTAAATGTGGAATGGATTGAAATCCAGGGGATACCTGAAGAACTGGCAGTCAGGCCCATTTGTGAAGGGTTACTGTAGGTGGAAAATCTAATCCGGAAAGATAAGACTTGAAATAATTCTTCCTCTATAAAGAGTCCGGTTGAAGGTGATTTCACCTGTTGAGAGTTTTGTTTGCAAACAGGAGTTACTGTGTGTGGGTGGTTATTTTTATAATAACACAAAATAAGGGGTTTCATTGCAAGAGTGGTTCAATACAACACTTGAAAAAATGAGTTGTACTTTTCGTATTGAGGGCAGCGATAGAGAAGGAGACAACTAATATGTATCAGGACATATTTTAATAAAGAAATGTGGGTACCTCAATTACTTCAGGAAACACAGGTAATGTAGTTTTAAACTGCTTAAGGCAGAAGTGAGAGATGAGGTTTCCCACTCCAAATGTTTCTTTTTATTTCTAAGAAACAAATGATACTAATAATTAAAAACACAACATTTCATTAGATCCTCAAAGAAGGTGGCAAGGACACACTTACATACATGACTTTTTAAAAAAGTAATATAAAACATGTGTGGCCATTAATAGAGGAGATTGGAGATCAGCTTTGGGGACTAGAGAGGCAAAAATCACTGCAGACTTTAGTAGTAGCTGTTTACAAGAAGCCTGAAAATAGGATGACTAGCATAAAATGCCTGATGTTGATTAAACTTATATGGCAAACTGAGATAAGTGTAACCTATCTACATTTACACCTTATTTTTCAAGTGTTTTTGATACATCCTGTAAAATTAGTATCACATATGTAAGCTTAAACATCAAAGTGTTCCAGGGCACTCTCATTTTAAATCAAATTTAAAATGCCTTTATTCTGGCATGCTTAACTTAAAAAAAAAAAAAAAACAACATATTTCACAGACAAACCTTCACCAGGCAGCAAAACAGATTTCATGAGAACACTGGTTCTTTTCTGGTGACGTGCAAACTTACCCCTGGGGTGACACAGGAATATTCCACCAATAGGAATCTTTAAACCCTGGGCCAGGTGTAGGAGTCTAAAAGGGCGTTCACACAAAGCCCACAATATTCATCTGCTAACCTATGCGTAAACATATTTTTGTTCTTCCAATGTAAAAATGTGATAGCCTATAGATGACAAATGAGGTTTTACAATTATGATTCATAGTAAATTTCTTTTAAGAAAAGAGCTCAACAAATATCTTGGCCTGTATTATATTTACGCAATGATTGCACTTGTAGGACCCTATAGGCTTTGGACACCACCATGTTTGATGAATGGCTGCATACCAGTTTATCTTGCAGAGTGGGAAGCCTCTTAAAACTGATTAATGGTGGTTCAGGGAAGACTGGGCTCAATTACATCGTCACTCTCAACAATACCCATGTCAGTATGACATGTCTGACTGTTGTATTCTTCTGAAATTACTCACCACTGTTGGTTTTGTAGTAAAAATGCACCAAAAATCTAAGCTGTTTGTGTAAGCAGCTCATAACCACTTAAACATTTTATTATGACAGTGCCATATACAGTGTGGCCATCTGTCTTTTTTTAAAAAATAAACTAAGAAACCCTAACATCATATATACACCCCTACAAAATGTGCAGGGAGGAGTGGTTGAATGGGTCAGCAAAACATAAAACATATACTTAAAATCAAAGCTTTCCCCACACCCCGACCAAGTAGTAGTAAACTAAGATGACGTTGCCATTAGTGTATTTTAAAAAATATCATAAATTATCTAAAAAATCTGGATATTTTTAGAAACAGTGTTCCAGTTCAGTTGATTACATGTCTTCCAGTTACATGAAAAGCCTTGCCTTGTACAAAAGGTGCAATAAATACACAGTTTGAATACCATTTCCATTTAGAATCTATTACTGTCTGTGGATGTGTTTAATTTTATAAAGATAAAAACTCCACCTGAAAAAAACACTTAAAAATGCATTTGAGACTGTGATTGGTGTTCTAACACCATCTCAAAAATGTACCTTTAACATACGCTTCCCTCGCCCCACATATCTGTTACCATTAGTTTGTGTTGCTCTCTTCTAAAGGGTTTCAGTTGCTGGTCAAAATATTACACATGCCAACACTATAACCCTAAATACTGGTAGACAAGAACAGGGAGCTGGAATCATAACAGAGGTATGCTAATATATAAGTAAACTCCCTGTTTTTTTTCTCTGCTGACAGTCTTTGAATAAACATTCAGAGAGGTGTTGCCTGAGGTGTAGATATGAATATTTCTAAGGTTTCTAGTGAACTTTCTAACAAAGAAGTTGAGTCTTTTACAGACAACGTGTTTCTGTTGCTCTATGAGCCGATCACCTGATAGATCTCTGAAAAGTCTGGCTTTGGTAAGCTGTGTGTCCCGTTACAAAGTCATCATTTAACTCTTGATACCCACGCTCGACTGGCCAGAGTGTATGTGTGTGTTTGTTTTGTGTGTGTTATGGGACAGTGAGAAGGGAGATCATGTTCATGCTGGTGACACTGGAAGGATGTGGTGATGGGAAAAGTGGGCCAACTAGTCTGACACCCATCCATTCGTCTGTTGTTTTTGTTTCTTCTTCATCCTCCTCTCAGTCTACAGTACATTTTGCCATATCTGCTTTCTTGAAAATTGCACTTTGAAAAGATTGTGTGCATTTCCATCTCTATGATAGATGACTGGCATGTTAACAGTTAGACCAGGGGGCACATTTTACCCAAATAATCAAATTTTTATTTCCTCTGCTTCCACACACCTCTTATTATTTTCTCCAGTGTACTAACATTTTGGAAGCACTCGTCGAAACTCACAAGACTAGGGCTGTGCGAAATGATGGTATAAAATAGAACGAATACCATGTTATCTTTTGCTCTATTGTTAATTTTGTGGTGTCACGAAATACGGTGGGTACAGAAAGTATTCAGACCCCTTTAAATTTTTCACTCTTTGTGTCATTGCAGCCATTTGCCAAAATCAAAAAAGTTCATTTTATTTCTCATTAATGTACACTCAGCACCCTATCTTGACAGAAAAAAACCAGAAATGTAGAAATGTTTGCAAATTTATTAAAAAAGAAAAACTGAAATATCACATGGTCATAAGTATTCAGACCCTGTGCTCAGTATTGAGTAGAAACACCCTTTTGAGCTAGTACAGCAAAGAGTCTTCTTGGGAATGATGCAACAAGTTTTTCACACCTGGATTTGGGGATCCTCTGCCATTCTTCCTTGC
>VUQH01023489.1:0-13510 GCA_015106775.1 Etroplus canarensis
TATAGGGGAAATATGATCTCTCTTTCTAGTCCCTGTCAGTACTCTCACTGCAGCATTTTGGATCAACTGAAGGCTTTTAGGGAGCTTTCAGAATAGCCAGATAGCAATGAATTATAATAATCAAGCCTAGAAGTAATAAATGCATGAACTAGTTTTTCAGCATCACTCTGAGACAGGATGTTTCTAATTTAGGCGATATTGTGGAGGTGATAAAAGGCAGTCCTACATATTTGTTTAATGTGAGCATTAAAGGACATATCCTGGTCAACAATGACCAAGATTCCTCACAGTGTCACTGGAGGCCAAAGTAATGCCGTTCAGAGTAAGTATCTGGTTAGAAAGACTGTTTCTGAGGTTTTTAGGGCCAAATACAATAATCTCAGTTCTGCCTGAATTTGAAAGTAGAAGCTTACAGGCATCCAGGTCTTTATGGCTTCATGACGTGACTGTAGTTTAACTAATTGATTTGTGTCATCTGGCTTCATGGGTGAATATAGCAAGGCTGTAAATAAGGATTTAAACTTAAACTGACCTAACTTGCAGTTAAAGATTCAACAACTTTTACAGAACAAATACAGTGTAATAAAATATCATCATCTTACATTTCATCCTATAATACTCACCGACAGTGTAAAAATATGGAGTGATAACTGCCACTTGGACATAGTTAATGCCACCAAGAACTTCACCCAGCATTTTGTGGACCTGCTGCTGTACAGGACTGATAGAGCTATTCCCTAAAAAACATTTTTACATGCAATTAATAGCATAAAGTTAATGCAATTTTAAATTCACCAAATTCAAATTTCAAAGAATAAATAAAGGAAAAAATATATCTTGGTGCATCCTCTTACCTTTCCTTTGCAACTGCTGGCAGTAGCGCTCATGAAACCAAGGCACCTGAAACTCAGGACACTCAAGGCACACGGCACGATTGAGCTCCATGAGCCGCAGTCGAGTCCTCATGTTGAGGGCATCAGGCAGGGCTGTAAGAAGCAATATGAACACTTACATTAGTCCTGTGTAAGTGTGCGTTTACATTATTTGATTTCAAGGTCAGTATTTTGCCACAGATGCACAATAACAAGTATTTTTGAAAATCAAATTTAAAGAAACTGGGGACAGACTTTCCAGTTGTGAATCCAGCTTTCCCAGAAAGTCTATGCTGAAGATTTCACGGATCAGTTCTTCAGGAAAATGGTCAGCTACTGCCAGGGAGTATGCCAGGAGGACCAGCAGATGTGGGTCAAAGGAGCCTACGGTCACATACATAAGAGTGAGTGTAAGCTTAATATAAGAAAAAAAATCTGTAATCTGACCATTTACTTACTGATATGAGGAGTGAAGCGATTAATGCAAACATCATACAACTCATCAACTTGTGGAGGATCATAATTCAGGACAGAAAAGGGGAGGAGTGTGGCATATGTTGCTGAGTAGTGTATCTTAAAAAAGAGGGAAACACAGTAAATAAAGATGTAGTTGTTTAATATTTGACATGTAGGTGTGATGTCTCTTGAAGCACCTTGTCGATGTGTTCAATGGTCACACTGGCGATTCTATCCATCAGAGGAGGGCAGAGGTTATTTATCCTGGTTAGGAAGAAGGCTAGCTCGGAGGCATTGGTCCAATTTATTTGGTCAATCATCCGGTGCAGCATCATCATGATCTTGTCCAGCAGCATTTCCTCAAACCACTCTCCCGAGACATACTTGAGCTCATCTAGCACCAAGTCCAGCCGGTCAGCTGTTTGCAGCCTCTCGTGGCCGCAACGGTTAAGTGTCTGCAGCAGACGCACATATTTACTGTGCGTGTTGTGGCGGTAGGACTGATCGTTCCGGACCCACTTGGCCACAGCGAAAGAAATGGTGTTAAGCTCACTGAGATTACACTGTGCCACCACTGCATCTACCCGTGAGACCACAGCCTCATCAAGTCGTGGGCAGGGCAGCATGGAGAGCACACGGGTCAGCATGGTCACTTCAAAGGGGAAGAAACTGTGCTGCAAAAATCTGCAAAAAATCTAATATTAATCCACTTCTCAATTCAAATAAATTGTAAAAATAATTGCTCCTTTAATAAACACTTACTTGAACAAAATGTTTCTCAGTGTGGTAAAGAGTTCAGGGTTTTGATACTGCAACAGATAAAGGGTTTGTGTGATTCTGGCCACCTCCACCGACTTGTAGACATGAAGATTTCTTTGGATTACCGATGAAATTCTGGAAAATTATTCAGTTAAAATTATATTAGACAAATATAGCTAATAGACATTTCAAAAATATTTTTGTATAAAACCAAAAAAAAAAGTAAATCACACAGCATTTTGATAAAGAACCTCATAAATATGAATTAATGAGGAATGAGAATAAACTATAAACTGAAAATGATTTTTTAAAGGACTTTATGGTGAGATTTTACTGACATCCTATGCTCAAGACTGATTTAACTTCTAAGCTCTACCTCTAACACTAATAAATAAATTAGCATTTTATAATGTAATTTCTTGGAACTTCTTGCTGTCATTTATGGTAATATAGACTGTATTTGAAATATTTAAATACAGTCTATGGGTAATATACAGTACTGTGAAAAGGACAGTTTTCAAAAGACTTTATGCAGTCCTGTGAAAAACTAAGTACAAAATACAGCTTCAATAGGAATTAAGACAAAAAGTAGCAGCCAGGTGCTGCTATTCAAATGCACCTTATTAAGTGATCATAAGCCCATGTGGAAAGAAAGCAGAGGTTTTGGCAGTTTGCTCGTCTAGAGCATTCAAGTGTGCATTAACACAGTGCCACAATCTTCCCAGGAGGAACATCCCAGCAATTACCCCACCCAAGGTCTGAAAGTTTACTGCTCAGAGAAACTACTAACAACCAAAGAGCTACATCTCAGACCCTACGGGTCTCAGTTACTACGTTAAATGTTAATGGTCATGAAAATACACACAGAAAATGACTGAATAAGTATGGCTTGTTTACAAGGGTTCCCAGGAGAAAGGCTCTTCTCTCTAAATTGAGCATGGCAGTACAGCGTAAGCATCTGAACAACCCACAAGACTTCTGGAACAATGTTCTTTGAACTCATGAGACCAAAGATAAGTTTTTGACCATAATGCACAGTGCCAGATTCAGTGAGAATCAAACACAGCATATCAGCACAAACAAGTCACTCCAACTGTCAAGCACAGTGGTGGAGGGGTGATGATTTGTTTTACAGCCACATGAAATGCATACCTTGCAGTCACTGAGTCAACCAAAGTATTCTGGAGTCAAATGTGAGGTCATCTGTCTAGCAGCTAAAGCTTTTCCTAACTTGGGTAATGCAACAGGCCAATTAAATCAAGCACAGCAGCACATCTACAATGGAATGACAAAAAAATGAAAGCATCAAGGATTTGCAATGGCCCAGTCAAAGTCCAGACCTCAACCCAATTTAAGTGTGGAGGCAGGACCTTCAGACAGTTGTGTAAAATGAAAGGCCAAATGATTAAACACCCAAATTTCAGTGCACTAAAGCAAAAGTGCAAAGAAAAATGGGCCAAAACTCCTCCACAACATTGTGAGAGATTGATAAAATCATACAGAAAATTATTACTACAAGTTATTGCTGCTAAAGTGGTTCTATAAGCTACTGAACCATGCATGTACTTCACTTTTGACATGACTACACTGAGTCCTGAGAAAACTTTTTTCACAGGACTGTAGATACAAATATGATTCTCGATAGTCTTGCTATGGGTTCACACCAGCTGCAATGTCAATGATTTCTCAGATTACAACTGTCCAGAAAATATTATTACACATATTTATTCACCAGATAAGACTGAGTGGGATTTGAGAGCTGTATGACTCCTTCTCTCCTGATCTTAACCACAGACCTATAGAGTTTCATGACTGTACCTCATATGGTCACACAATTAGTGCATACAACAAACACAGACACATTTTTTCTAGTTCATGCAAAAGTAAGTGTCACCAGGACTGCATTTCACCACAATAAGAATTTTTCCTGAGCAGAGAAATTTTTGGCACCATCTCAAAGAAGTTTTAGGAAAATCAGCACCTATCTTTTCATTTTAACCTTCAACCTGTAAAATGAGATTTTAAAGATTTCAGTTATTTAAGCATAACAATTTCAGTTAATTTCAAGTTAATTTTGTTTATATAGCTCCAGTTAACAACAACAGTCAATACTAGGCATGCTGGGCAGCTGGAAAATAAGTTGACTTTATCCAGTAATTTGGCTCAATTACATAACATGAGCTATGCTATGCTGTGTGGAAAAGGTGTGAACTCACTTGTTCAGTAAGCTAAGGTTCCTGCTCTGAATCTCTTCAAGGGCTTCAGCTATACCCAAAGCCTGCTGTGCATTGAACTCATCTGCCAGCAGGAGGGCAGTGTTCTCCAACCTGCAAAACATCAAAGAATAGTAGACCAGTGGGACTCCCGGGCTGCTTTAAACAGATTTCCCCTCATGTCACTCCACTTATAATGATACACACCTTTCTCTAACCTCTGGACTGGCCATGGGAGCCAGAGCAACAAACAGTTTGGTGAAGGAGAAAGGATCGGTGCTGGAATCGATCAGTTCAGTCAGCTTATGTTTAGCAGCCAGCCGGAAGTCACAGTTGTTGAACTGCAGTGACTGATACAGCCCCAGGATGATGCTGATATTCTCAGCGTCCAGTCTGGGGATGTTACGCAGGAAGATCTCGTTGCACCTCTCCAGCAGTGGTCGGTGAACGTACTTGATGTTGCGCAGAAACTGCACCATTCGTCGTGGGATGTTATAATTCGTGGGATCCATGGTGTACAGGAGGTGATCCGCTCTGCTGATGAGAGCATCACGCAGCCGGGGAGACACCAGGGATGATACGCTGATCATTAGAGCAGTCAGGATCCTGTTAAAAAAAAAAAACAGACAAAGTTATAAGGATTTTATTCACAGCAGAGGCACTTGCTTTCAAAGGGCTCTTTAAACATAACCAACCTGGCATCATCAATAGATGACAACCTCTCATCCACAATGCTGGTAATACGACCCATTAGAGGACTGTGTTGAAGGTGCTGATCATTTAAACAGACAGCAAACTTGGACAGAGATGCCATAGGAAATCTACAAAAAGTCAAATTTAAACATAGTCATGACCATGTTTAAAACTATTATATGATTTATCCAAAATGAAAAAGAAAAACAGACAGTAAAACTGTACCTCTCTATTCTTAGCCATGCCTCTGAAACCAGCTGCTGAACAAGAGAGTCATGTGGCTCCACATTCAGTCTACAAGAACAAAAATTATATAGCATGTTATCTTTATAATTATATAAAGTACTGTGCAAAAGTTTTGAATCACCCCTCATTTCTTTATATTTTGCTAGGAAAATAGGATAGTTTCAATAAATGCAAGGATTTTTTGAAAAATATGAAAGATAAATGGAAATATGGTAAAAAGTGCCAAAAGATATTTTTTACAATTCCAAAAAGCTTAAATGTCAATATTTGGTATGACCACTTCTATTGTTCAACACAGCCTGATCTTGCTTCTTGTCATTTCTTAAGATTAGTTCTCCAGGCTTTATGAAGGACATTCCATAGCTCTTCTTTGGATGTTGGCTGCCTTTTGTTCTATTCTCTGCCAAGATGATCCCTTACTGCCTCAATTATGTTGAAGTACATTCATCACTCCATAAGACCCACCACCACTGGCTTTCAGGGCAGTTCTTGTGTAATTTGTCCACATCAGCCTTTTCTCCCTGTTTCTCTTACTTAAGAACAGCTGCTTGACAGCCACCCCTCCACTGAGACCATTTCAGACGAGACTTCAGTGAACAGTAGATAGATCAACTGAAGGGCCAGATGCATCTATCAGGTCCTGTGTCAGGTCTTTGCTGTTACAACTTTTTACACAATAAATGCAATAATATATTTCTAAGAAAAACACTGATAAGCACAATGTTCCCTGGATTAACATGGAGAACATTCTATTTTAGAAATTATAGTAAAGATCAAATTCACACAATCAGAACTGAATTTCTTAAATTTCCAATTCCTCCTAAATTTAAAAAAGTTCATTTTAAAAGTATCAATAACATCTATCCCTCAAATGAATTTATTAATAAAAAATGTAAATTTGTTGACAATTGTTACCTATGTAATATAAATGTGGAATCCATGGAACATTTGTTTTATAGTGGAAGTGGAAGATCAACTTCCATGGATGTAGATTCCTTTTCCTTGGATAATGTAAGATTCAGGATCACTTCACAGGATAAACCAGTGAGGTTTTTGAGTAATAATATAATTATCATAACTAAATATTTTATACACAAATGTTGCTGTGCTAAATTCCCCCCTTGAAACGCTTTTAGAAATGACTTTTCTCTTTTCTGCAAATGTTTAAAAATAACTCAAAATGCCCAAGCTAGAAAACTCTATGCCCTCTTATCCAAATATAACTTGTTATAACCCCTTGTAATCTTTCTGGGTTTTTTCCTTTTTTTCCCCCTTTCTTCTCACTTTCATTTGTTCATATTGTGAGTTAAATTAAGAAACTGCTGTGGATTTTATTTTAATTTCTATGGGAGGCGTGAATTGGTTTTGTAAGGTTGGTATTGATAAGTTGTGTTTGTGTCTTCACTGGTGTTCTAATAAAGTTTTTTTTTAAAAGTTTTTGATGTTTTTTCCTATTTCTTAAGGGGATGACTTTCAGATACTAGTCATCTGCTGCAGATAGTTTTCAGACTGCCACTTCTCCTTTTGACCTTCACTTGTCTAGTTTCCTCAAATTTTTAAGGACACACTGCACACCATGCAGAGATATGCCAAGTTAATGGCTAATAGCTCTTTGGAATTCACTTTGTTGGTGCAAAAACAGCATTTCTTGCCTGTCAAACTGTTATATTTGGCTTTTTGTGCAGATTCAGCAAAAGAAATTAGAACAAATAATGTGTTTTTGCAACAGATGGCTATAGTAACAAAGTGTATATTATGTGTTGAAACTGGTTCATCCTTGGTGTTGTGATTGAATGACTCAAAGGTCAGTGTTAAGTGGTTTAACAAACAGAAAATCATTCCTCTGAAGATAGTCAGGCACAAGGCCTGGATTGAAAATGAGTGAAAAAGCAGCCAATGGCCAAAGAAAAACTCTGAAAGACCTTCAGAAAACCTGGAGAACTGTTGCTCAAGCCCACTTTAAAAGATTACAAGAAAGTCTCGCTGTTGTTTCTTGTGGAACCAAATATAAAGAAATGGGGGCTGGCTTGAGACTTTTGCATAGCACTGCAACACAAATAGATTGTAATTAAACTGTGTGTGGCCACGTACCTGAGGAAAGCGTAAAGCATATCTACCAACATGAAGTCATCCATGAGAGCTATTTTATTTTCTGCCAAAACCCGGAGAGTCAGGAACTGTGGGTGGTTCTTAACAAGATCCACAGTCCTCAGTATCTCAGGTCTCTCCTTCTGGAACTGCCACAGCATCCCCACAGCACAGCTTACATGGTCCACTGTGAGCTTGGCCTTGTTCTTGCCCACCACATCAAACACATGGTCTTCAGCTGAGCACACCTGCAGCTGCTCCAGAACCTGGTCTCTACTCGCTGCCCCTGCGTGAAAGAGCCTGCGGAGGCAGGAGTTCGCGCAGCGGAGGCGAAACATCATCACAGATCCGGACTCAGGTCTTCATTGTACCTGCGTCCACTGTCAGCCTCAATGTGAGCTGAGATCAAACCCACACAGCTACAGCCGAGGAGGGGTGTCTGGTTTCCTTTAGGGACCCGAGTCACCTGAAGATCAGACATAAAGTGGAAACACCTAAGACACATTTAACCTGCGCCACACTGTCTGGCAATATAAAACACCAACAGTCTGCTCAGAGGTTTTCTTACAGTGAAGCAGCTTCACGTGTTTACAGTAACAACCACCTAAAATCACCAACAACCTCGGACTTCCCCTCATAGCTGCATTCTCGGCTAGATTTATGTGTCTAATAAAGATCTGTGGATTACATATCTCCATACAAACAGAAACACGAAAATAAAAATGCCTCAAAGTCAAATTTACCTTGCATGTGTGCCGTTAAGTTTTACTTCCGTAGCCGGTGACGTAGTACACCAACTCTATTTAAACCCTGGATTTTGCATTTCAGGCAGCATCTCATGCAGGAAGGATTCTCTTGTTTTTCTAGCAGAAACCACCAGGAGTAGATATGCTTGTAAAGTTTTGTCATTACTTTGTTACAGAAGTCAAAACATTAAACACACTTAATAAAATCAAATACAATATTGAACATTCCACTATTGTCTTGTTTCCACCTGAGGGTTCACCACAACCATTAAGCCACATTGATAATGTCCTGTATATCTGGATATATGTACAAATATTTATATTTGTATTTCATATTCATACTTAATGTATACTTAACAGAGTGTATGCAACACAAGTAATTTCCTCCCAGGGATTAATAAAGTATTCTGATTCTGATTGTGATTAAACCACTACACTACTGTATATTGGATTCAGTGTGACAACCCACACCGGCCACTTTCTGTCTTGTTTCTTTTATTTTATAAAAGTTGAGCAGCAGAGAGCCTCTATTCTTCACCCTGAATCACTGGACATTTTTTAGTCACGTTGCTGCTTCACTGAACCACATCTCTAACAGGAAGTCTTCTGACTGAGATAAGCTCAAATATATCTTGTATGTTTTCTGATAAAATTCATTGTTGTTTCTGGGAATCTGGGGATACTCTGCAGTGTTCGCATGTGTGTACTCTATTTGACCTCCATTTTTATTTGTATTAACTGCTCATACCACTCCTTTGTAAAGTGGTCACTCAGCTGCTGAGCTGACATGGGTCCTAAAAGCTTCCACTTCGCAGTAATAGTCTAGGTCAAATTTGTAATCAATTCTGCTAAATGTATGGGACATGTACAGAATCAAAACGCTGCTCCCCCGACTCAAGGTGTGTAACTTAAAACAGGAATGACTGAGAAAGGAAAATATGGAGGCATAAATGAGTAAAAGTACAAAATAGATAAGTAAAACTGAGGTATATGTGTACATATACAGGAAATAATTATTAGGCAAGTGAGTATTTTGACCATATGGTCATTTTTTGCATACTTTCCAACTCCAAGCTGTATAAACTTGAATGCCTGTTGAATTTAAACATACATGTGCATTTGTGTAATGAGGGAGGGTGTGGCCTTAAGAGTTCAACACCCTAAATCAGGTGTGCACAATTAATAGGCAGCTTCTTTTCCTCAAGCAAAATGGACCAGAAAAAATGGAGAGGAAATTTAGAACACCTTCATCTGGTCTGGAGAAATAGTCTGTTAATCTAAAACAAAAAGAAAAAAGTTCTCTGTAAAGATAGGACATCTTACTATTCGTCACTGAGAGAAGAAAATAAGAACACGCCCAGGTTTGTATTCAACAGCTCTCTGTTGACTGAATACCTGCAGACATTAACATGAGCATTGACGTTAGCAAAAAACCTGTGTGTCGGGAGCTTTATGGCATGGGTATCCATGGCCAAGCAGCTGCACACAAGCCTTACGTCACCAAGCACCATTTCAAACATTGGATGGAGTGGTGTAAAGCATGTTGCCGCTGGACTCTGGAGCAGTGTAAATGTGTTCTGTGGATTGATGAATCATGCTTGTCTATCTGGCAATCTGGGAGTCTGAGTTCAGTGAATGTCAGGAGAACGTTACCTGCCTGACTGGAAGAGAGATAATGCTATGGGGTTGTTTTTCTAGGGTTGACCTAGACCCAGTTTGTTCCAGTGAAGAGAACCTTAAGTCCTCCAGATTACCAAAACATTTTGGACAAGTCTATGCTTTCGACTTTGTTGGAACACATAACAGGGCCCAGGTCACAAAGCAAGGCCCATAAACCATGGTTGTATAAGTTGGATGTGGAAGAACTTGACTTGCCCACTCAGAGCCCTGACATCAACTCCACCTAGACGAGCTAGAATGGAGATTGTAAGCCAGGTGTCTCAACTCACAAGTGGTCTTCTGGATAAATGGGCAAAAATTCCCACAGGCACACTCCAAAACAGTGGCATCATATTACAGTACTGTGCTGGAATTCACTGAGCTCTTTACAATGACCCATTCTGTCACAAATGTTTGTACAGGCAGACTGCATGGATAGCTGCTTGACTTTATACACTTGTGGCATTGAGACTGAATAAAATGGCTGAATTCAGTGACCAAAAGCTGTGGTCCAATACTTTTTCCTTATTATCTGTTATAGCTGAATGCCTCTGCACACTCCAACAGACAGTGGGCTGTTTCCAACCTCCATGTACCTCTGAAAACATTAGAAAAATGGACAAAGTTGGGTACAAGTTACAGACTTTTCACCCAGTAAAATTTTGAAATGCTACTAGTTTTTAATGTTGAATCGTATTTTCATTGGCTGAACAAAGAAAAAGAATAATTTCTGTGACCTGTGATTGGCTGAGCAAGATGTGTTTTAGTGGGTTGTGCCCAGCTGCTGCTGGCCTACATTTAACAACAAAAGTTGTTACGTGCCAGCTGCCTTAAAAAAATCACTTTTGTCTGACGGACCGCTGAAAGACAATAACTTGTCTTTGTGGAGCAACTCCCTACCGACAGGAACTTCTACATTCTTTTCTTGCTTGTTTGTTTTGTAATCAGGATGAACTGGTTGTATAGCTGTACCAGTCTGTAGTGAAGGTTAAATTGAACCCAGCCTTTTGTTTAACATTTGCTATTTTTAAATCTATGTGGCTGCTATATTCTTAAATTGTTATCAAAATAGTATTCTTTTCAGTTAATTAATTTGCATGAACAGAGTGTCCTGCATAGCTACTCTGTTTCAAAGTAGGCTCGAAAATTCTTGCATGTTATAGCTGCTCTGCTCTGTGTCTGGTGGCAGAGTTGAAGATGCTGATGTTCACTGGGAGTGACCAGGATGGACAGGATAGAAATGAGTACATCGTGTGAGGCCGCCTTTTGCTGCCCGACCTGCATCAATGAATTTTTCTGAGTCATGACCCTGTTGCCGGTTCACGGCTGTTCCTTCCTTGGAACACTTTTGAGATACTGACACTGCAGTGGGAACACCCCACTAGAGCTGCACTCTTGGAGCTGCTCTGACTAGCTGTCACAATTTGGCCCTTGTCAAACTCACTCAAGTCGTTATGCTTTCCCACTTTTTATGCTTCTACCACATCAGCTTTAAGGATTCACTTGTGCCATGAAGAAGAAATATGCAGTGTTATTCACAACAGCTGTCAGCGGTCATATTGTTACACCTGACTGGTGTATAACCCCATACAGACGTGTCTGGGCGTGCTCATGGTTCATGCTCAGACTTTGGCTGAGGAGCTGAGGAGAGACAGGTGAGCTATTTTACACAGGAAAAAACAGACGGGACGATATGGTAAAGCTAAAGGTCTAAGGTAAAAAAGGAAAGAGCCAGCAAACATTTTACTGTTTTAGCTATTCAGCCAATATCTGTCCACTTCTATTAACCAACTATATTAAAGGTAATCATTCAACATTGTATGCCAGCATGCAAAAGTCTCCTCATGCTGGAAATGGGAAATAATCTTTCCAAGTGTGCGTTTCCCTTTCACACGCTTTGGGCCTCAGAATATTAATTTTGGAGGATGAAACCTGCTGCACTAATGGGTGCAAGTTACCCTCTTTTGTCCTGACAGTGATGGTATTGATCATTGGAGATGTTACAGAGGACATATAGATGATTAAACTATGGAGCAAATCAGTTAGTACTCTACCTGCATCATTTAGACCAACTGAAAGCTTTTCAGATGGTTTTGGAAAAGTCTAAAAATAAAAAATCACTGAAGTACAACCAAGAATTAAAAAGTACACAAAGAATTTCTTTAGCAACACTGACATATTTTTCAGCTTTATTTTCAAAAGTAAGACAAAATAGGACTAATCATGAATTCAGCATTTAGTTAGGGACAAACATCAAGATATGACTGAACTGGTGGCGAATAGGAGAGGTGTATATATGAGAGTGTGGTGTGGTGTGAGTATGAGTGTACTCTTCTATTCAGTCCTGGATCAGTGCAACAGGGGAAACAAAACATGTTTGAAATTTTACAATCAGTGCTCGTTGAGACAGAGCAGGATGAGCACACAGATGACGCCATTGTCAGAGGCCATGAGAAGCTCACTAAAACTAGTCTGGGAACTTTTATATTTGCTCACATGGCACAGAGGAATGTCCAAAATACCTGCGATTGCAAAGGCTGAACTTCGTAGACTCATTTGTAAGCCGTACTGTACACTGATGATGTGCTGGAGAAGCATAGGCAAATGCAGTGCCGACTCCTGCTGCAGTTCCAGCTACCCCTACTAATTTGCCAGCCATGATGAATCTGTTAGAGGACTCTATCTTTAGGGATAGACTTACACTTTTTCCATGTGAACAAAAGCACAGCGAAAGAACTTTCCTCAATTTGATGCCAAGTGACAAGATAAAACTCTTATTTTAATGTAAGGCTCTATGAGCAAAATTAAACAGCAGTTCCAGTAATCACAGCTGCTGCTCCTACATGTTCAAAGAAAGAAAATATAAAACATGCATATAGAAATAAACAATTGGTCTGTCATTTCAATTGCACACTGGCAATGTCTTGTAGCAGCTCAGCTAATTGCAAGTTTGGCTGCTGTTACTGTTTTACCAGACATAATAACTGTGTTTGACAACAGTTTTCCATGTTAATGCAGTTCTTACCTGCACATTAAAATGCACAACAAAAGAGGTTTCTCTTATCCATACTGATAAAAATATTCATCTTTTATATGTACTTTATTTGGAAAATAAATCAAACTACATATTTCAACCAAAACCTGTCATGAAGTAAAGGATATTTGGGTGGATATCATCAATTAAATCTGATTTTTCCTAACATTTCTGCTCTTTGTGTTTCTTTTACATAAAAAATCCATTTTTAGCAACAGAAACAAATCATGTTTTCCTGCCTCAAAGTGGAGAAGATGAAAATGGATGAATAAAAGATGATGGCACAGCAGCAGCAGTACGCAGCAGCCACTCCAGGAGCCACAAATGGTGCTTATATCCTCGTAATTATACCATAATATCGGTATAATTCTCCTTGTCTAGCGTCCAATCTCAAGTGCATGGACATCAAAGACAGCGGTGTCCATGTTTACAACTGCCAAACCATACTCCAGCTAAGAGACCATGCAGCCACTCACCTCCACGATGATGTACTCTGCAAACTTCGTGACCTCGGCCTGCTACGTGGACCAGACCTTCAAGCCGTGACATTGCCCGATGCCAGTGGCTGGGACAGATGTCGTTGCAAGCGGTGCTCAAGGAAGCGAAAGCGCGGGAAGCGGGCAGGTGTCCATGCTAGGCCAAAAACAAACCCTAGCTGGCTGGCTCTACCCTCCATCATCTTATCCAACGTCTGCTCACTGGACAATAAGCTGGACTACATCCGACTACAGCGAACTTCACGGC
>VUQH01023490.1:0-16829 GCA_015106775.1 Etroplus canarensis
TTACCAATTTGGATTAATCTGCTGTGGCGACCCCTTGTTGGAGAATATAAGGGAGCAACCGAAAGGTACATCATTCTTAAGTCTAAATAAGGAGCTACCTCATTTTCAAGCTGTATCATAATAGACAACAGGAAATAATTCATAATTTTATGAACAGTTCAGTCACGTCAAGTTCTTTTATTGGTCATACATCTGTACTTTAATGTGTAATTTAAATAATCTCTGCTATTTCTGCTGATGAAATACTCACTGACTTTGATCACACCAATTTTGGATGGTAAAAAGCAATCGTCTTAAAGTAGGTTTCACATTACCTTGTAGCTATTCACATTTGATAATTAGATATTTATTTTTTAATTACGTTTAAGAAAAAAACAAAAAACTCTTCTTGTATTCAGTCATTTATTCAGCATGATTGTCATGAATATTGGAATTTTTTAAAACAGTAAATGCTGCAGCTACATTTATATACTGTAGATACAGTTGGCCAACATGCAACAAGGCACCAAATGCTATTAAAAAACTAAGAACAAAAAAAAACCCATTTATTCAGGCTTAATTTCCAACATCACTCATTACATATTACATCACTCAGTACAGCAGTCAAATCTAAAGGGAAGAAGAAGAAAATTATATAATAAACATGTTCTGGGTATGCAAACATTACTACTGGAATGATTGTGAGTCCTGAAGTGTAGTGTTTGTGTGTGAGCGAAACAAACAGAATGTTGGTGTGCTGTAATGTATGGTCAGGTTTTTTTTAAATTAACACACACACAGGGTTTGATTTTTTACCTAGCTAACACCTTATATACTGCAAGCCAATTTGAAAAATATGTTCACCTTAAAATATGATCACTACTTCATACCTACTGACTTTGTCAAACATGAACTACCATCCTCAAATAACTAAACACTCAAGCAAAAGAAACTGGAGCCAATTTAATTCAACGTCTGTAAACAGTCAAACAGCACCGCAGGGTATCAGGGTAGTTGAAAGTGGTAGCTGCAGGGAGTTTCGCGGTCACTTTAGGAGAAATGCCTGTTCCCTCAGCTGGTGACTCAAGTCCTAGTTCAGTCTGTGTCTCCAGTTTGAGCTGTTCTGGTCTGATTCTGTGAAGTGTTGAGGGCAAGCTGTATGGCCCAAATGCTAAGAGGCCTCATGTAGGCCAGAGAACGATAGATGCCCTTTTCACAGTAGGCTTCTGGTGTCTGGAAGGCCATGCCCAGCCTCTCCCATACAGTCCGGTAGCAACCCTCTGCTGTGCGCATACCCTCCTCTCGCATACCCTGAGAAAAAAAAACAGATGATTGCAGATGCATCATTTTAGTTAATATCACAATGTCTGAACAATTAGTCATTCACAAACCCCCACTTTATCAGTCCCTTTTAGGACAACATTGTAGTGTCTAGAGTAGAATTCCTTCTGAGACCCTGAATCCTTATATGGGGATACTATATTTGGCTTTTCTGCACCTTATATCCAGTCTGTTCAACATGTTGCATCCCGTGAATCCCAAACAAGGGCTTGGGTCTCAGGATGTAAAAGAAATTGTGGGAAGGAGGCTTGAGACTGCGTAGTGAGGACATAGTTACATGATTACAGAAAGGTACACTGGACAAACATATTGGGCTGCACCACTTGATTACTGAACTCAGGGCTTTCAGTTGGTGAAATTTCTTCCCTCCTAGATATTCCATGCTTTGCTGTAAGTAGTATTATTGCAAAGTGGAAGTGTTTAGGATTTGCTGAGGTGCATTCTACGTAAAAGTGGCCAAAACTAGTTTGCCAACTGTAAAGTTTGGAGGAGGAGGGATAATGCTATGGTGTTTTTTTTTTCTGGCATTGGCCTGGGCCTCTTAGTTCCAGTGAAGGGAAAACTTAATGCTTTAGCTTACCAAGACACTGTGGACAAGTCTATGCTTACGTCTTTGAGAGAATGATTTGGGGAAGGCCCTTTTCTGTTCCAGCATAACCGTGCCCCAGTGCCCAAAGGATGTAAAGGCATGGTTGGATGAGTTGTGGAAAAACTTGTTTGGCCTGCAAAGCACTCTGACCTCAACCCCACTGAACACCTTCAGTTATTTCCCCCCTGGGGATTAATAAAGTATTCTGATTAACTAGATTGCAAGCCAGGCCCTCTAATCCAACATCAGTGTGACCTCACAAATGCTTTTCTGGATAAATGGGCAAAAAATCCCACAGACACAGTCCAAAACAGAATAGAAATCGTTCCCAGAAGAGTGGAAGCTGTTAGGTGAGAGCGATTCCATATTAATGCCTATTGATTTAAAATGAAATGTCATAAAAGCTTTTGCAGGTGTAATGTGCCCACTACTTTTGTCCATATAGTGTTATTTCCCCAACATGGAAAACTATTCCTTCCACAGCCAGTTGTGTTTACATTTTGAGTAATTCATTAGCTTCATGTGTTTGTACTAGAAAAATAGATAGGACTGGAACTTAATATTAATTTCATTATCCTAATTTTATAACCATTTTTTAGTTAATTGAGCAACCACGCAGTGTTTTGAACTCTAGCCTCAAATGATTTGATATAATTTGCAGACACTGATGTCTGGAAAATGTTGCTTTTAAACAACACTCCAAGATGTCAAGATATTTTTAGCAACAATTAAATATAAAAGAGCCCTTCATACTTACAATAGTTCAGGATAGAAAATGTTTGATATTTTTATTTAAAAAGCAGCTGAAACAATACGGTGACATGAGAATGTTCCAGATAGTTTCAAGCACTAAATGCTAAATAGATGCTAACATACAGTACACACCTCATGGATCATAGTGGCTGCCAGTCCATAGACTACTCCAATCCAGACCTCATCAGACTGGACACTGGCACGGTCAGGCACTCCTTCAGGGCGCATTCCATTAACTGCCCCCATCTGGCCTCCAGCAAAGCTCATTACGTTCAAGTCAAACACAGATTTCAGTGCACTCTGGATCTTTTCTTTTGGAAAAGCCTGAAGGAAGAGGAGACATGATGTTGAGTAATATTCATGTAGTCTGGTATTTGGCAAACAGAAAAGATGTGGCGTAAATTCATGAACTGTAAAAAAAAAACCCCCAAAAAAAAAACCCAATGTGCTGTACACAATTGAACAGATATTTACAAAAGTCAACAACTCAATTCTGACACTTTGCATAAGTACAAAATCATTTTTTCCTCATATGCATATATAAATTATGCTATCAGTCAAATGAAAACATGTACAGCTTAAAGACAAATATAAAAATGCAGTAAAGTAATATAAATTAAATGCTTTGAACTTGGCCAGTGTGCATCCGCTGCAATCTGACCCTGTCTGACCTCTACTTTTTGATGCCACAATTTCATAAATATTGTCAGATGTTCCCATTCATAGGTATTAATCACACAAAGTTTGGAAAAGATCTAGCAAACAAGTCGGCTCCTGTAGTGATAGCAGAATTTGTAACTGATGCACAGGTGGACAACCTGAAAACATAATGCCTCCGCAGTTGATGCATGTTGATAATAATATAATAATGTCACCTCATTATAATGACTTTTCAGTCATTAAATATGTCCAGCTCAGTATGTACAGTATATTGCTCACAGTAATTATCTATAACTGAGGTTTTGATAGTGGAGGTTGTAGTCATGCTAAGCCTAACCATGAATGGCTAATTTTAGACCACTGGTCCTCAACACAAAAAAACCCA
Organism: Etroplus canarensis; assembly: GCA_015106775.1. Lineage (NCBI taxonomy): Eukaryota > Metazoa > Chordata > Actinopteri > Cichliformes > Cichlidae > Etroplus > Etroplus canarensis. Next base: position 3,708 of record VUQH01023490.1, read on the forward strand.
CACAATTTTAACTGTCAGTGACAAAAATGAGGAAATTAGACCATCATGGGTGGAGAGCATCAGCATCGAACCAAAATTTCACAACTGCTGCATCCTGAAGATCAAAATTTTTAATGTCATGTTTTAAATGATTAACACTTTCCAACTCTTAAATATGAGAATCAACTCTAAAAATCCATTATGGACTTTGCTTTAACAGTAGTTGTAAGCCAGCTGTTTTCAACTTGCCTGAAAGTCTCCTTCTCCCAACCCAGATGCTTTTAGGAACCAGTGGCCAGCGCACTGGTCAGACATGACACTATTAGAAAGGGCTCTCCCACTGCTGTCATAGTTGTAGTATTTACCTAAATGTTAAAAAAAAAATAAAGAAATCACTCAGGTTTTTAAATCCATCTGCTCTTACATTTTATTTGAATATGTGTGAATAAAAGCTACAATTTTAATCTCCTAGGTATTGTTACAAGTCTAAGAATAAGCATTTGTTTGTATATTTCATATATTTAACAGAGTATTACACAATGGATGTTTGAACTCACCATTCCATAGCAGTTTGTCAAAAGCAGTGCTGCCTCTGTCCAAGAGGTCTCTGTAGCGATGGTATTGCTCCTCATTGTCCACCAGTCTGGCCATTTTACACATCACACACAGCGATGCCAACCATAGCCCCCCACAGTATGCACTGGGAATTACAAATTGTAAAAATTAAACATGAACAAATAATGTTTAATATAGTAGCTTGGGTCTTTGTTAGCTGCAAATGTACTTTTGATGTCATCAAAGAGATTTAGCTACCATGTCTGACACAACAAATGTATCTCTAAATTTTATTCACATATTCGATCAGAAAGGTTAAGTATTACACTAAGATGCTGTTTAAGTTATCGATAACACACAAGAAAGGTTTAACTATAAGACTAAGACCCCTGAAAATAATGTAGACCCATCAGATATGCACTCATTAATTGTAACCTAATATGCTTTATTTCTGCTGATCCTACTCCTGTTTGATGTGCATAGACGCCGATACTGCCAGGGGGCATCTCTAATAGTTTGCATAAAAACCCAGTGAGGTAATTCTCTCAAATATCCATTCACCGTCAGAGGCCGCAGGCTAAACAGGGTATTCCAGCCATTCCTAGGCCAGACATATTATCTCTCCATGAAGTTCTGGATCTACCCCAGGGTCTCCTCCCAGCTGGGTGGGACCAGAAACCCTCCAAAGTAAGGCACCCATGGGGCATCCTAAACACATACCCGAACTACTTCAACTGGCTCTTTTCAACAGCAATTCTATTCAGAGCTCCTTCTGGATGAGCAAGCGCCTCACCCTAGCCCCAAGTCTGAGCCCAGTAACCCTACGTAGGAAACTCATTTTGGCTGCTTGTATTTACAACCTTACTCTCTCAGTCATTACCCAGATTTCATGAGCATAGGTGAGGGTTGGAACATAGATGGACTGGTAAATTTCAAGCTTCTCTTTTTGGCTCAGCTCTCTCTTTACCACGACAGTCCAGTACAACACCTGTATTACCATTAACACTGGATTCTCTTGATACTTATGTATGCTGAACGGAATGCCTGTAACACAAGGAATTTCCCCCCAGGGGATTAATAAAGTACTCTGATTCTGATTCAATCTGTTGGTCCACCACATTCCACCTCCTCATCACTCGTGAATAAAATCCCTCAAATCTTACCTTTTTTTAAAACATGTAGCCCTGAAAAGGTTGACATGGTGGAAAAATAAGTTATAAGTTAAAATGACTCAGACTCAGACTCAGACTTTTTTATTTGTCATTCGACCCATTACAGGATGAACGAAATACTGAGTCTTAGGTCTCGGTGTAGCATGTAAAAAAAAAAAAAAGTAAAGTAAGATTTAAGTAAAATAGAAAATATATAAAACAGTAAGATAGAAAACATAAAACCCAGCAGTTATATACAGAAATATACACAATATACATAGAAAAGTAATGACTTAATGATTTTTCTTGTAGATGATTTTTTAATAACTATTATGGAGTAGCCCCCCTTGACATTCGTATTGTGGGATGTGTTGTGTTTAAAAACCTGCATGCTCTCAGCCCTAATTAAGGTAAGGAATGTGGGTTGTGAATGAAAGACTGGGAGCATATGTAATTGCTTCTCCAAATAAAAAGAAAATTTAAAAAAGAAAAGTAAGGATTTTGTTGTAATATTAGTAACTCGGTTGTTTTTCAAACAAAAGCAACAACTTCCATGATTCAAACAATGAATTATTCTTTTTGTCATGTGCCTAGTAATATTCCTACTTCCTTTTAGTTGAGTTTTAAAGCACAAAAATATTAATATCCAGATCACATGAAGTCAGTCCAATTCAGTGCAAATTTTGTTTCATACTATGAGTCCTCTCTGTCCTCTATTTTCATATTGAAAGAAAACATGAGTGAGATAAGGTCATGAACAAGAAATCTTAGTTTTGGAAACCTTTCATCTTTGCTGTGGAACCAAACTCAGCCTTAACTCCTATTTATAGAGGTACAGCTGTCTTTTTTCTTTGCATTTCCTTTTTTCCTCACCCTTCTCCCAACCACTCAAATCAGACTTCAAGCTGCAGATGAAGTTATAATCCTTGAGAAGTGCACTAAGGCCTGTAATTAATGTAATTAAATAAAAAGGGGTTAATCTTACTTTAGAGGCATGTTTCAAGGCTCACAATTTTTTGATAAAACTTGAACGTCTTAATTAATGGGTGGTAATACTGAAAATGTACCTCGTAGTACAACCTATTAAACATCTGCCATGTAAAGAAATTGTAACAGATTTTTTAAAGACATTAAATTTTCTTTCATTTTACATATCATTCAGCATTTTAATAAAAATGTAAATTTTTCAGCCCAATGTAGGAGGCTTTGTTTTTTCATCCTGTCCTTAATCCTTAAACTCTTACCTTGGTCCAGTCACAGTCCAGCCGTCATAAGTCTGGTCAGCATATCCAGAGTTCTCTATCAGGCCGTCTCCATCCAGGTCAAACTTCAACTCTGACTCCATCACCGCCTAACAGATCAAACACAGTGAGATGACAGTTTTTTTTTTAAAAGTACTCCATCCATTTATTAATGCTACAGAGATTTTACACAGAGAATAACTCATGTCTGAAACGATTTAACTCCCTCAATCAATACATTTATGAATATTTCTTCAGTTATACCTGGCAGATGGGCCACATGTCCTGGAGGTACTGGCTGTCCTGGGTAAGATGAACATCCCTATAGACCTGCAGGACAAATTTCAGGTTCAGGTCCTTCCAATCTGCAGTGTCGTGGATGAGGTAGGCATTCACCCTCAGCCAAGGCTCATCATCTAGATAGAAAAGATTCAAGACAGGATATTAAAAAGCATCAGGCAGATGAATTTCATTCTGCGTCAAAGATAAGGCATCAATGATAAGGAATAAGTCAAGAAAAATAAAATAGCAGTGGACATTATAAGATGTTCTTGTTAGAAATAAAATGTATACAATGTTTTTGTCTCTCATACCTGGGTCTCCAATGTCGTGAGGCACCACATTTTTGGTCTTGACCGGAGAATACTGCCCACTCATCAGATGGAGCCTCTCCGTGGGGTCTTGCTGAACCACACTGCCAGCTGGGAAGAGGTTAATGTTGTGAAACCTTGGCCTGGTGTGGCTCTTTATTAAGTACACATACTTAAATAACTGATTAAAGATTAAATACATAGAACACCAAGCACTAAACTCACCAATGTCATATTGTACACTCAAGGCAAGTTTGGGCCACAGCATGATAAGTGCAAAAGACGCGTAGAAGTGCACATCATATGTGTTGTACATTCTGTACTCCTGACCTGAAAAACAGGTAATGTGGGGGTCAAACCACACATTTACATAATAAAGGAGGTACTACATGGCTGTGATGGCTGAGCCTTTAATAATGTGCTGACTTATCTCCAATTGTTGACAGCTACAGTTAAAATGTAAGTAATTGTTATCAGGACTATTAATTTCTCAGTAAAGATGATTAAAGTTGAGTGTATTTTGCATATATTAAGATTTTAATGTTGTTCACTTTAGTACAATATAACTTTTGATGTGGTAAAATTGGACATGATGCTTTACCCTTTACAAATGCTAATTTAGTATCATAAACTTAAAAATGTTTTTTTAAATATAAGGTTCCCTCACTTTGGATGAAGCACTTTATTTTTGTCTTTTGTATAGAGCACACAGGTTAGTTACTTATTTGTTTAATAGGATTTTTTTTTTTTTGGTTTTCTTTATACACGTACACCCACTTTTCACTATGTTAGGCACACCTGTTGAACTGCTTGTAAATGCAAATATCTGGTCAGCCAATCACATGGCAGTAATTTAATGCATTTGGGCATGTAGACATGTTCAGGGTGACCTGATGGAGTTCAAACTGAGCATCAGAATGGGGAAGAAAGGTGCTTTAAGTGATTTTGAATGTGGTATGGTTGCTGGTGCCAGATGGGTTGGTCTCAGTATTTCAGAAACTGCTGATTTACTGGGATTTTCCTACAATACCACCTCTAGGATTTATAGAGAAAGGGAACTGCTTTATCCAGTTAGTGGCAGTTCTGTCAGCAACTTTGCCTTTTTAATACCAGAGGTCAGAGGAGAATGGGCAGGCTACTTTGAATCGATAGGAAGACAACAAATAACCACTCATTATAACCAAGGTATGCAGAAGAGCATCTCTAAACCTTGAAGCAGATGGGCTACAGCAGCAGAAAGCCACACTGGATGCCACTGTTTTCAGCTAAGAACAGGAAACTGAGGCTACAATTTGCACAAGCTCACCAAAATTGGACAATTAAAGATTGTAAAAAATGTTGCCTTGTCTGATAAGTCTCAATTTTTGCTGCAAAACTGTGATGGTAGGGCCAGAATTTGGCAAAAAGAATATGAAAGCATGGTTCCATCCTGCCTTATATCAATGGTTCACGCTGGTGGTATAATGGTGCCAGAGCCTACCTGAGTATTTTTGCTAACCATGTCAATCCTCTTATGATCACAGTGTGCCAATTTTCTGATGGCTGCTTCCAACAAGATAACGTGCCATGTCACAAAGCTCAAACACTTCTCAAACTGGTTTCTTGAACACAACAATGAGCTCATTGTACTCAAATGGCCTCCGCAGTCTCAGTCCAATAAAAACACCTTTGGGACATGGTGGAATGTGAAGTTCATATCACAGATAAGCAGTCGTGATCCTGTCATGTCAGTAATGATCAAGGTTTCCTGCACTTTGTTGAATCTACACCACAAATAATTAATGCAGTTCTGAGGACAGGAGGGGGTCCAACTCGGTACTGGAAAACAGTACCTAATAAAGTTAAATAAAGGTGAGTGTAGTAGGGACATTAACATTATGTAATTTTTTGTGCTTGTCCTTGAGTACGGTTTATTCTTACCTTCATAATTACCTTCTTTTGTAAATCACTATTTTGAGTTTTTGAACACTTGCACTATTTGACATATAGTGGGTTTGTTTATATTATACTATGCCATTGGTGTTGATAGATCACAACCCATGGCTGGTATTTAATCCAGATTGTGTTCGTCAGATTCTGATTAAAACTTAAAAGTAGACCCATGTTTGTCTGAGTTTTTTGCCAATCTGTTCTAAGAATACACTTAAAATATAATTTCACTTGTAGACAGACTGCCTTGGTTGTTTTTAATGGTCATTTCCTGGATTTAGTTTCAGGTAATATAGGGCTTATTTAGAAAATGAGATCCTTGGTTCTTAAGGTTTCTCAAAGATAAATAATTTAGAATCACAGGTTGTGAAAAATGTAACAATATTAATGTTTCCATGAAAATAAGATTGGCTAAAACAAGACATGTAACCATATCTGCATAACTATGAGTTCATACTGTATGTCTGGCAGAGTTTCATTTATTCAATATAAGCAAGAAGGACTAACAGTAGAACAGAAACATGGTATGTGTCTAAGAAATTGTTAGTATGCAGTTGTTGGGCATCAATTAGTCCATTTTTATGCAACATAGATCACATTATTAATTAGTTCCCTACACTCTTTTCCTTACCTACCTTCTAGGTAAGCAAAACGTCCATACTCCTTGATAACAGCAGGCTGAGCTGGTAAACCACCATCCTCGCTGCGTATGCCGCCACTGACATCAGCATCCTCCTCTAGCTCCGTCCACACAGTCCCACCATCCGCCACAAAGTACAACTCGTTAAACAGTGCAGACTTATACCAGGAGGGAAGAGAACTGCAGCACACAAGAGAAACAGAGGTGGAAAAAGTGCTTACCTGCTGAGGCGAACAGTTAAAAACAGCTTTAGACTTCATGATGAGAAAGAAATAAGACTATGTTTATTATGTGCTGTAAAGCTTTCAGAGCAGTAAAGACAAATGTAAGAGATGTACTTTATTTATGCCAAGCGATTCCTACATTACAGCAGCCAATACAAAGAAACACAAAGAAAATACACAACAAAATAGCTCAGTAATAAGAAGTCTAAATAAGATAATAAAAGTTAAAATACAAACATTTAAATTAAATACATTAAATACTATGAATACAATAAAGAGACTCTACAAAGTAAAATTGCTCAATAAATTCCATAAAGGAAAATTAAACAGAATACAAATGGCTTACTCTATTTATTCCAAGTGCAGTGGATGAACAGTGCAATTAAGTGGAATTAAGTACCTGTCCTGCAGTATGGGGCTCTGCCACTCCTCAATGCTTCTCTCCCATTGTTTGTAGTGTGTTAGTGCGTAATGACTCAGTGAGGGGGATGCGTCCCCTTTGGTCCCAAAGTAACGAGCGTATCTCCTGCAAACACAAAATCCACAAGCTGCAAAATTATTTTTGTTCATTAGCACAAACAAAAATCTTTTCATACTTTTACACAATAAAGCCAAAGGTTGGATTTAGTTACAGATGAGCAAAGAGGTGCTCAAGGACACTTCTGGTGCTGTGAAACAAGACAAATCTATCCCATTAACCATTTTTAACAGTTTATCCAAGGAAAGAGTCTTTTATTGAATATGCTGTTTATTTGTTTACCACCTTCAGAGATGATTTTTCTTCTCATGATTGATCTACTGATCATGAATAATATTTTTTTAAATGGTCGAGTTTAATTTAGCAAGAGCAAAAACTGATCTGAAACTAAAATTAACCACCAATGAGGACACACAACCTAGTTTAAGCTACAGCCAAGAAAGTTAACCCTATTACTGCAGGACCTCAATATATCGATGTCCCAGATAAGTGTCGTGTACTGCCGGTCATCTATATAATGATCACTTCCGGTGTTTTCATTCACTGCCGGTCGTCTAGCTGGTCATATAGCTGGCAGTACAAGGGTTAAAGCAATAAAGCAAAATAAAACTTGTAGGGTGTGTCAATGTTGAAGCACAATAAACATGTATGAGAAAAAATGTAGCTTGACAAAGTCCATCGTAGAAACCGTCACTGGTTAGATCAAATTTTCTGCACATTTTGGTGATGTCTCTTCCTTTAACAAAGCATAGTATGTGTATTTCTTTTGTGTTTGATCTACCTCGTGTGTTCCCGCTCCTGAGACCCAAAGGTCATTTTGGGCATGTCCCAGGCCAGGCAGAACTCCAGGGAGTTATGGTTCTGAGCCGGCACGGAGCAGCCCACAGCTACTGCTCCTGCTACCTTTTCTCCCTTGGGTGTTGGTGGACTGGATCCTGCAGAGGGAAGACAGAGAGAGATGAGAGGTTACTGGGAAAAAAAAAAAAAAAAAATCACCACAAAATCTGTTTACATGAAACACTGCAGTTATCTGAAAGAATAAGAGACAACATAGGATTGTGCAGTTTGTGTTTAACCTCCATATTTCAAATCTTTTATCTCTATATTTATGAACCTACTGATGGGTTAATATAAATAAAATCCCTACAATTGCATTGGTTTTCAACCCACAAATGATATTCTAAAGTGTAACGTTTTCAAATATTTTTGCAGCATTTTATGCCTAATTAAAAGAGAGACAACAGCAGAGAAATGACATAAAATGTGAGAAAAGAACTGCAACCACTTCCAAACTGTACTTGGATTAGGGTAATGTGGGTCGTGGGGCTCTAAATGACCATTTCTGACTATGACTCAGAATTCAAGAGATAATGTTTCATTCCTGACAGAAATCAATTCTGACCAATGCAGTATTTCCTCTTCTCTTTTGTCCCACCTTTGTAGCCAGTTTTAATTAGGATGAAACAAAAATGTACATTTTGTATGTTCTTCTCCTATTTTTAATGTTATAATGATGTATCACTATAGCGGGTGATTTATTTTGCATTAATCTTGTTTCATTCTACGTAATCTTTGCCACCAATAACTTTAGACACCTGTCTCACTGTTACACAGCAAGTTTTCATGCACTGACCTGTAGGAGAGTCCAGCCGTCCATCATCGATGAGGTCATTCCACAGGCCGAGGCAGGGTCCCTTTGGATTGAATGCTGTCTGGTGACTGATCTCTCTGTCAGGCTGGAAGCACGTGCAGACAAACACACTCTGTTAGTAAATCTACAAATTAATGCTCAATTAACACCACAGATTATTTTTAGAGATCAATTTCTAGATTTATTCGGGATTCCTGGATTGTTACAAATCATGAGTTTATTCCCAGGGAAATGCTTTTACAGCTACTAAACATCAAAACCGTTTTACAGCTGCTAAACTCAAACCTGTTCTCGGGCTGCGATGCACAGGGTGTAAGGGTTCACTGTGGTGCAGTGATGCAGCAGGACCCCAGACACCGCCTCCCCCTCCTTCCCCAGGTGGAATGGTTCATTCCAGTGTCCGCCACTCTTGTCGTCCTTGTGCCCTGATCCGTTGACCATAGTAAACATGATGGAGACATCCAAGTCATACTCATTCTTGTTCTCTATGTCCCACACAAATACTGCCACAGGGAGACTTGAGTCCTGGGAGGAATGAGATGTTGAAGGTGAACTAACTTGCCATCATGCCAACATATATAATCTAAAATGTATTTCAACCTTATAAAGTCACAAAAGCACAAAAAGATTTAACAAAACTGGTCAAATTCCTCATTTAAGAACTTCAAGAGGTGAAAAGTTTGTAGAAGCTTAGATGAGATTCCTCACAAAAACTTCTAAATGATAAAAAAGGGCTTTTGAAGAAAGAATGTCAGATCAGAATGTTAGAATCTCTTTACATCTTGTCAATTTAAAAATAAAATGAATACATGGAATAAAGAACACAAAATAGGTACATGGATGTAGTGAGGAGGACATGCAGAGGGGATTGAGACAGAAGAGGATGCAAGGGATAGTGTGAGATGGAGGCAGATGATCCACTGTTTCAACTCTTAGAAGAAGCAGCTGAAAGAAAAACTAGAGGGACTTGGGACTAGCTATTAATGTGTATATGTCCAAAATTAATAATCATTGTTAATATCCTTATTCATATAGTTTTCTGTCAACTGGAGATGGACAAAGGAGCCACATGTGGCTCTGTAATCACAGGTTCAAGACACCTGTACTAAAAGAATGCTGTTTCACTGTGTTTTGCAGAAAGATTAAAACATTTCAGGAGAAAATCAGAGTGACGTGAGATCATTTCAAAGGATGTTTCACAAGACCCAGAGCTATTTCTGCTTGGACTGTATCCAGAAGCACACAGTTATAACAAAAATGAACAAACACTAATTTTAAACACTGGATAAGACAAATTCCACTAGAAAGATTAACATATACTGAAGGACAATCAAATGGTATTTGGGTTTGTTTGTTTTTGTTGTTTTCAGTTCCAAAAGGAAGTCAATCTAATATGACAACTCCTGCAGCCACAATCTGCTTCAACAGTCAAAAATATGTTTACCCTTCTGGCCAGACCTGAGTAAATGTGAAATGGTTCCTACTCATAGAAAACACTACAAGCTGGCTCCTACAGATGGATTACACTGGAAGTGGTTGCCAACTTTACTAGAAAGTATGCATTAGTTATTACCATCCTAAACCAATTTACATGCTACCTGGTTGAGTTGACGGGTAATACTGGAGGGTATTATGGGACATTAAAAGAAAGGTTTAACAAAGTATCAGTTACCTGATAATCATGAGGGATGACTGGAGAGATCTGTCTGCAGGTTAGGGTGACATTTTGTCCTGGAAGGTGGTATACAGTCCAGGCTCGAGGATACAAGGCGTGATAGAAGGCATACTCCCCACAGTAGCCCCAGTTCCAGCCTTGTAATGCAGGTGGACGCTCCACAGAAAGCACTTGCTGGTAAACAGTTTGTCCTCCACGACGCAAGCACACAGTGAACTGTGCACAGAAAAGACAGCAAAAGGACACAAGCACAGATTTGAATTTTTTTTTAAATTTTTCGTTAATGTGTACATCATGAGACAAAACATTTGCCTAGGAAGTGAGTCAATATTGAAACAACTTTTTAAAGACCTTATTTTGGGAATAATAGAATGAAATTCTTAAGCATTTTTAACCCCCTGAGACCCAGGATCCTTAAATGCAATTTCATCCTTATTTCAAGATTATTATACACCTATTGCTTGTGGTATGAATGGTTTAGTAATGGTTAAGTAATTTCCCCCCTGGGAATAATAAAGTATTCTGATTCTGATATAGAGACATTATATTAGGCTTTTATGCACCTGTTACTTTCATTTTGTTCAACACCTGTTTCCTCTCATGCATCCAAAACATGAGCCCAGGTCTCAGGAGGTGAAATTAGATTTGACTGATTCTATGCACGCAGTTTTTCTGTACGAGGCACCATTAAAAGTATGACCATCTCTCCTAGTCCTCAACAAGGACTTTGACATTAGATGTTGGCAAGGAAGTGTATAAAATACTACTTTGGAGTTTGTCATTCTACCTAGGGATGTGTCTTAACTTCAGTGTACTTACAGCTAACATTTGCTCATTCAGGTGGTGGGCATAATAGTGATTGTGATGGTATTAACAAGAGGGCAGGTTTTTCCAGGAACAAACAGAGTCACACCCTCAACTCCAAACACACTACGCTGCGTTTTCTGTATGACAAAATGGTTCTGGCATGAAAGGAAAATATAGCAGAATTCAACTAGGCAAAAAGGGCAAATAACTATACAAATAACACCACCAAAAAAGAAAAAAATATTTTTATGTGTGTTAATGTACCATTTTGGTCCATAGGGATTTTGGTTTATCTCGGGGTGCATTTGGCTGATACTTGAGAGACACTGTTCCAGTGGAAGTGATGATAAACTTGGAAGGAAGAAATACAGGTTTCCATATTAAGTTTTTATGACACCTAAACCAGCTGCACAGATAAGTAGTTACTTGCGCTATATGGACAAAAGTATTGGGACACATATGGTTTTATACAAGATTTTGGATTGTCTGTGGGAATTTTTGCCCAATTATTGAGAAGAGCATTTGTTAGGTCAGATAGTGATGTTAAATGTGAAGGCCAGGTTCAACATCTCCATTTTGGTTCATTCCTAAGGTCTTTGATTGGAGCTGATGCCAGGGCTCTTTGCAACCCAGTCAAGTTCCTGCACACCAAACTCATCAAATCATGCATTTATGGACCTTGATTTGTGCCCTGGGGCACAGTCATGCTGGAACAGAGAAGAGCCTTCTTCAATCTGTTCCCACAAAGTTGGAAGCAAAAGGTCTTGGTAAGCTGGGGCATTCACATTTCCCATCACTGAACTAAGGAGCCCAGGCCAGCTTCAGAAAAAATTTCAAATAGCATTATCCCTCCTCCACCCAGTCCCCTCCATCAGACTGCCAGATAGAGACGAGTGATTTCTCACTCCACAGAACTCCATGGCCTTCACCTGCCATGGAAGGCCATGGAAATCCATGTCACAAGACATCCTGGTGCACGGTTTTCATGCCGATGTTAATGTCAGAGCAGTTTTGGAACAGTGTAGTTATTGAATTTCGTTACTTCTTGGCCTCCTTTAGCGATAATGGTAAATGTAATAATTGTAGCTTGCTTTTAGCTTTGGAGGTCAGGCTCACAGAATTAGACACAGTTCTGCACTCTTAAAATTGCTCCAGCAGCTAACCAGGGCCCTGTAGACAGTGTAGGCCAAGGTGGCTTAGGCCCAGTTAGCTGTCCCTCAGCCGATCCCGAGCAGCCGGAAAAACCAGGCCAGCTGGGTGACTTTGAGGAGGTAGCACAGTCAGAAACAGAAGCCCTTGGTACACCACCAGCCCGTTCACATTTCGAATAAATTTTCCTCGCTCAGCAACATACCCACTGAGGAACAAACATTGGTCATTGGCGACTCTATTTTGATGAATGTGAAGTTAGCGACACCAGCGACCATAGTCCGATGTATCCCAGGGGCCAGCGCAGGCGACATTCATACAAATTTGAAAGTGCTGGCTAAAGGTAAGTGTAAATATGGTAAAGTTATAATTCACGTCGGCAGTAATGATACCCGGTTATGTCAATCGGAGGTCACCGGAATTAATATTGTGTCAGTGTGTGAATTTGCTAAAACAATGACGGACTCTGTAGTTTTCTCTGGTCCCCTCCCCAATCCGACCAGTGATGACATGTTTAGCTGCATGTCGTCCTTAAACCGCTGGCTGTCTAGGTGGTGTCCAGAAAATGGTGTGGGCTTCATAAATAATTGGCAAACTTTTTGGGGAAAACCTGGTCTTATCAGGAGAGACAGCATCCATCCCACTTTGGACGGAGCAGCTCTCATTTCTAGAAATCTGGCCGATTTTATTAAACCCCCCAAAACATGACTGTCCAGAGTTGGGACCAGGAAGCAGAGCTGCGGTCTTACACGTCTCTTTGCAGTTTCTCTCCTCCTGTCACCCCCCCAAAACCCCATCCCTATAGAAGCTGTGTCTGCTCCCAGGTCACCTAAAATAAATTCACTGAAAATTGGTAGAAAATGAATTAACCTTAAAAATTCACAAAAAAAAATAATATAACAATTTCAATGGCACCAAAGAAAAAAACAATTAAATGTGGACTAATGAACATTAGGTCTCTCTCTTTCTAAATCACTGTTAGAGAATGATTTAATTATTGATCAACGCATTGATTTGTTTTGTCTCATAGAAACCTGGTTACAGCAGGAAGAA